>APFE031323484.1:282646-360037 GCA_000404065.3 Pinus taeda | reverse complement strand
GTTGGACCATCCATCAAAATTGAGTTCTTATGAAAGTTGAGACAGGCATTGTCTTCTTAAGGAAATATGGGATCTTTGCATTATCAAAGCAGAGCATATTTGGACCTTTGACATCCAATCATGAAATATGAAACCTATTGGTATAGGTATCCAACAGACGTTTCGAACCCCAATGGGGGTCCATCATCAGGACAACTTCAAAAGATAGAAATGAAATGAATGAAATAAAATATTACAATGGTCAGAATAAATAAAATATTACAATGGTCACCTTTAATGCTTAATATGTAGTTGACATTAGTATTTTACAATAATGTTCATGACAAAAAAAATTATATAGATAGACCCACACATGCATAGAAAGAGAAAGATTTCCTATTTTCTACTTTCTAATTCCCAAAATGAGGAGACTCTATTTACAAATGTCAATCATGTATAAAGAAATCGAAAATAAAAAATTCTTATGGTTAAACCACTTTATTTATTATAGATTTGTTGCCTAGATTCTTGGCATATCCAAGCTAAAATGGATCTTTGATAGTTTAATAAATAATAATACTTTAATCTTAAATAAAATACCATAAACTATACAATTGTGTATAAAAAATTATTTCATAAAACTTATAATAAGATGTTTATAACTTTTACTTAATATTTCCCCCTATCCCCACTATCATAGACATAGACTAGGGGTATATGAGGGTAGGTGTGCATAGGAAATAATGATAAAAAATTAAAAATATGTTATTACAAATTTACCTAACATTTCCCTCCATCACTACCTTCGGAAATATTTTAAAATTGTAAAACAAACTGATGTAACAATTAAAAATAAAAAATTGATATAAGACATTATTGCTCTTTACATCCATAAATCCATTCAATTTTAAATTTGGATCTATGAAGTGTTGACAAGAATCAAATATCTCTAGATGCTTGCTAAATATGATGTTAAGATGCATCTATGTTGATATACATTGGAACATATGTTATCGTTATAGTATTAACATGTACATATTTGTAGCAAATGATTCAATTGGGTTAAACAACTCTCTACAATCTAATATGAGAAACATGTTGTAGTGGAAAAAATGTTTGCAACCAAGCATCAGGAAGATGTTGTAGTGGTACATTACATGAAATATTTTTTTTCATGAGGTGAATTCTATTAGCCGAAAAAATAGGGAATTACATCAATGATTAAAAATGTCACTCTAGTTTCTCATAGGAAAGACTCGATCGCAACCAAAATTGTACCCTCCTAACATATGAGAGAGAAAACTAAAAACTAATAGTGACAACAAAAAATAGGCCACTACATAGATAGTGGCCTAATTGGCCTCGAATAAACATAGTTGCAAAGATATAATCATAAGACAAAACCATACCAAAGTAAAATCATGTGGTCAGAGTCTAAGGCTTCCACTAAGCTAGGATTTGTTGGATCTACTAGAGGCCTGACAACTGCCATGTGGATTTTAAGATGATGTTTTATCCTCTCCAGCCTTTGGCCAATTATTTCCATCCTAATATAATAGTCCCTCATAGCCCCATGCATGTCATCCAAGTATTGAAGAAACTCCATCTAACAATCATGAAAATCCAGGAGACTTTATCCCAAAATGAATTTCATTTTCTAATAAAAATCGATTATTTGCATGCACTGGTTAAATCTACCCCTCATATGTCTCATATCAAGGATCCAATTTTCCCACTCAAAAAGGAATTATGTATCTGAAAGGGGGTTTTAGTGGGAAGAGGGTTTCCCCCTAGACTAGGATAATTCCTCTAAAACATCGGTTATAGTGTGCTCCCAATACAAAGAAACAATGTCTTCAACTCGATGATGCAAATAGGTATTTCCTATTTAGGCACACCCCTAATAATAAGCAACCCATATTCTATCTCTACCCCCTATCGAGGTAGGGATGGAGTGACACTTAGAGATATAAAATAGACCATGACCTAACTTTGGTAAGATGAATCCCCCCACATAGAACCATCACACACCTAAATTGCCAAATCTTGTGGGAGGAATGAACTAAGATGCTATCTCCATAACAAACTTGTCATCTAAGCTCATGGTACCCAAAATTCCAACAATATACCAACCCCTACCATCTCTTGTACACCAATCAACAAAGAAAGCACATTGCCACCACAAAATTAAGGCTCACACCCAACCATTAACTTGATATAGAGTAAAACCCCACCTCCTAGCTTGGGATGAAGACATGATGTTGTTGAGCCAAAAAAAACCCATTGATCCCTGAGAGAGTAAACACCACCAACTCTCAACATAATGTACCACATATAACAAGATCCATAAAATCATAGAGATAGTAACTATATAAACCAGAAAACACAAACTCCCCAATGGATGACCCTAGTCCACACCTAGATAATTCAAAGGTCCTCTCAACCACCACAAGCATAGACACTACCCAACCTTCACGAAATGAGTAACAAATAGGAAACCACCCCCCTTGACAATAATCCAATTGAGAAAAAGAAATGAAACTATAATTACTTTAGGAAATGAAACGTAGCATACATGCCTAGAAGAAAGGAACCAAAATTAGAGACATCTATCACCTAGTGAAACCAATGGTGCATTTTTCCTTGGGTGCCTAAAGAGATGAGATAAAAACCATAATAATTCCCCCTTTGTATTTTGTGAACTAGGAATACTAAAATTCAACTAGATAATGTGGTAATTTCCATATTCTCTATTCCTTCCTCGAATAGAAATTTCTTGAGTCTCCAACGAAAGTTGAGATCCCATTCATACCGCCCACTATTGAATAAGCTGTAAGGTAGCATGAACTTCTACTTGAGGAATTTTTTCCTAACTTATCTCCCCCTAAATTGTTATAGCCTCATACCTTATGTCTACTTGTGGGTATCTCATTACAGACAAGAGTGCCCCTCTATCATTCTAGTTGTGAAGATGGAGCACAGACTTAGCAATCCAAGGCTGGCCATTATGGCCACCCTCTTGACATGTTGTATGCCATAAAAAGTTACATTATCCCATCCTCGTATCTACCCAAATTCATATATACTTAAGGCCACTAGGCCAAAATTACACTTTCTAAGGGTGTGTTCCAGATCCCTTGATGCATTAGCCAAATGGGGCAATAGCAACCCCCCCCCCCCCATCATCTAAAAAGTCACCTCATTCGAGGTTGCGTAATAGATTTGAACCATCTATTATCATGTCACCTTCATGGGGTAATATGGTAGATAGTTCCAAACTAAAACCATGGGGCTAGATGATTCTAGGCATCCATAACTTGACACAAAATTTGCAACTTTGTTACTTGTTCACCTTATGTGCAGTGTGATAAGAACTGGAGTACAAGATAGAAAGTGCACCACCTGCTATAGCATGGACTCCAACCTCTAACCTATAAATAGCTTATGGATATGGGATATAGCTTGGAGAATAAATATCATGTTGACTATGGGTTGTGAGTCCCCTTCCACAAAGAAATTATTTTAACATTGAGTTTCAACATACTCTAGGCCCTTTTTTAGACCTATTAATTCCATGGAATTATTATTAATAATCATAATTGTCCTAGAATATATGAACATGGGCATCCTTGTGTGATATCTACTTATGCCTACAAATCCTGTGGGGCCTGGATCACCCTTAGAAGTTCCATTAAAGTTTAGTTTTAAATAGAAGGTGGAGGGGGATTACATTATCCTAGGTTGGAGACACTAACTAGAGGAGGGTAATCCGAAGAAGGACACATGGGAGGGGAAGGAAAGCTCTTACATATTTGAAACTTGGCAATATTGAGAGAAGCAAGATAATGCGAGAATTCTTTATTTTACCCAGTTGATAAAGGATTTATTCATTGGGTTGTATAGGCAGTATGTTATAGAAGTAGGTGAGGTGAAGAAACAGTTGAAAAAACTGCTGGAATAGGGTGTCATTTGACTGAGTACATCACCATGTGGGTCACCCATCATCATTGTGCAAAAGAAGGATGGGACTTGGCAGATGTTTATAGATTACAACGTGTGGAATAGAATCATGCTCAAGAACAGATACCCCCTGCTTAGGATATATGGTCTATTGGATCAGTTGCAGTAAGAAAAATACTTCACCAAATTGGACTTAAAGTCTGGATACCACTAGGTTCGAGTCAAAGAAGAAGATACCTAGAATACTGCCTTCAAAACTAGTCAAGGTTTGCATGAGTGATTAGTCATTCCATTTGGCCTATGTAATGCACCATCTAATTTTATGATATTAATGAATGATTCATTGTGCCCTTTTGTAGATTCATTTATTATTATTTATTTGGATGATATATTGGTATATAGATCTACATGGGAGGAGCACATCTCACATTTAATGCAAGTGTTGGAGACATTAAAGAAGCACCAACTGTTAGAAAATATCAAGAAGTCTAAATTTAATGCACAATAGTATTTGGTGTATTTCTAGTATGTGATAGGTGGAGGAGAGTTGAAGATAGATAATGAAAATATGGAGGCCATCATGAAACGGTCAATGCCTACTAATGTTTCTGAGGTTAGGAGTTTCATTGGGAAACATAGTACCTAAGGAAATGCATATCCTCATTTCCAGTGGTAGCAGCATCACTTTGTGCCATAACAATAAATGGAAAGAGTTTCTTGTGGAGAAAGGGTGAACGGAGGGCTTTCGGGAGCTAAAGAAGAAGATCATTCAAGCACCAGTTATAGCATTACTAAACTTGCAATGACCCTTTGAAGTGGAGACGGATGTGAGTGGGTATGTTATGGGAGCAGTCTTGATGCAAGGAAGAAGGCATGTATGCTACCATTCTGAAGTATTTCATGGGTTAGTTCTTAACTACCCTACCTATGAAAAAGAGCTCTATTCCTTGGTGCAAGCTATGAAGAAGTGGAAGCACTATTTGATGGGAAAGGATATCGTAATCCACACAAATCACAAGCCACTACTATACTTTCATGCCCATAGTAAGCTACAATAGACCAGGCATTACAAGTGCATGGGTTTTCTATAGTAATTTCATTTGGTGAAAAAGTACAAGAAGGGAAGCACAAACAAGTTCGTTGACATGATTTTAAGGCCAACCACATGAAAGATCACAACTTTGGTAACTCTTATGAACATGGAGACATTAATCAATGATGCATACAAAGAGACATATTTAGAGGATAAGGACTTCAAAGAGGTGTTTCAATAGTTGCAAAGTCAGATTCATGTGCATGATGGTGACAACACCATTGAATACCATCTCTAGGGTGTGTTACTTTACGTACTCGATAATTTATTTGTTCCTAAAGGTGAGTGATTGCAACAAATTAGATAGGATCACACCTCCAAGGTTGCAGGGAACTTTGATGTAGGGAAGACCATGGCCACCTTGTAGAGGTATGTGTAATGGCCCAAGATTAAATATCAGGAATCTAGGTTCATAAGAGGATGCATGCTTTGTTATATCAACACGCATAGAAAAAGGAAACGAGGTCTATATCATCCCTTTCCTACACTAACTCATCCTTGAGAATGCATTTCCATCAACTTTGTTGGAGGTTTTCCAAAAACCAGGAAGCGACATGACTACCTATTCATGGTAGTTGATAGGTTCAATGAGATGTGTGTTTTGGTTCCCTGTAAAAATACCATCAGTGAGGAAGAAGGAGAAAACTTGTTCTTTTGATAGGTCTAGGTGTACTTTGGGATACAAAGGAGCATAATTTTAGATAGGGATACAATATTTCTCATTGCATTCTGGACTACATTATGGGAGAAGATGGACACACAATTGAGGATATCTACAACATTCCATCCAAAGACAGATGGGTAGACAAAAGTAGTCAATAAGAGTTTGGTACAACTTATGAGGGGATACAACCAAAAGAATCGAAAGACCTGAGATGAAAATATGGTATATATACAACATTATTATAATAGAGAATTCCACACCTATATAGGAAAATCCGCATTTGAAACATGTTTTCGATATTTTCCACGTTCACCTTTGGACATTGAATATGGGCAACAAGGAGGTGTGAGGGAAGATATTATAGGAGATGCCTTAAAGGATGAAAAACTTATATATAATATTAGGAATATCCATCTATAGGAACAAGAGAAACTTAATAATTCATGGGAAAAATATAAGGCCAAATATGATCAACATAGAATAGAGAAATCGTTCAAGGTGGATGACAAAGTATGGCTACAATTGAATAAGGAGAGGCTACAGGGTTCTGGTAAGAACTCAAGGGTCTAAGGTATGTTCCCTTTTAGATACTAGAAAAAGTGGATGATAATGCATATCGACTCATTTTACCACCATATATGCACATTTACTCAGTTGTGAATGTAGAGACCTTAAAACTCTATGACCTTTTATGTCAGATCGGGAAGAGGAGCAAGTACTACCTTCTATGGAGGATTTGGAACCATATGCTCAAGAATGATTAACAAAAGACACATATTTTTAAAATAGGTCCAAACTACAACACTAGGGTAGCATGATCTTTGGCAATTGGTTTGAAAGGACAACTTCTAGACAAAGTGAAATGGTACACCATAGTGGTGGGGAAAAAATTTCCTCATGCCATTGAGTATAAGATTTTGGGGGAAAATATCCTCCAAAAATGGGGAGGTATGATCCAAATTAGATCATATACTATTTTTCATCCATCTTGATCCCTTGACGGTGGAAAAAGTGGAGGAATTAGTTCACGGGGCTGTTTTTCCCGATGGGACCTAGCTTGGAAAAACAGGGTTTGAAATGTTCCAGGAGCGTTTTGAGGCATCAAAAATGAAATTTTTTGGCAGTAAAAATTTACCTCTTGAGAATTCCATATTTTTGTACTATTATGCACATAGATACCTTTCCAATGGTGCAAGAATCATGTCAACCAGAGTTCGCATGCAAAAGTTATGCCACTCAAAATTTGACCTTCTTGTTTTCATTACCATAATTTGAGAGGATGCCACACTAGGCCCCATTATTCATGGAAAGGGGCTAGCCACATGATTATGATATAGAATACTCTAGAAGAGTCTATTTCATAACTTTGGTTAACCTAACCACTAGAAGGCTATTAGGCTATATTATAACTAGGCCACTAGGAGGAAAAGGGATTCCATTCTTTCGAGTGCATTTATTCCATAGCTAAGAAAAATATATCAAAGAGGAATAGGTGGAAGAACTTATAGAAGGATTTGTGCATTATAGAAGCCCATGGGCCATACACCACACTTGTTTGTACTCGCATCCATATTTCCATTCCAAGAAAGAGAGCATAGCAACCTCACCTTCGAGTTGGGTTTTTCTCTTGAAAGGGTTCCCTAGAGCATATCTTATATCAAATGTGTGTGTGAGATTTTCTTTTTCCATACTCTATTTTCCGCATAATTTTTATTTGCATGTATGCACTATTAGCAATACATCTACAAGTCCAGAAATCTAATAAAATTGTAATAGTGTAGAACCTTTCCCTTAAAACTTTTGTGCCCCCAAGTGGGCCAAAGATTGTTTTTTCTAGTGATGAGTCTACAAGATACAACGTTGTTTGTGTAATTTTGACGGATAAATGAACTATTTAGTCTTTCAAATACTCAATTCAGATGGATTAATTCCATAGTGATTTGAACATTTTCTATATTCATCTAGCCGCATCATTTTTTGACATGGATATATCGATAATGAAAAAATTTAATCTAAAGTAGGTATTCATCACTCAACACTGATCAATATTCATTGATTGGCATTAGTCAGTAGTGTAATTAGATATAGCTTGTCAGCTAGCGATGTAGGGGCATCATGCTAATTTTCATGGACTTCATTATTTGAGGAAGTTGGGTTCCTCATGTCAATTATTTTGGCTTCTAAAACATTAGACTAACTAAATTAGTCAAGTGGTTTTGGTTATCAAAACTGGTTTGCTAAAATAATGGATCTAATCCACTATTTGTTGATTTGGATCCTATCATGGATTTGGGATGATTTCTATAAATTAGGAAGAGTGTGAAGAAGTGAAAAAGGGTCAGGAATATGTTCCATATTGTGTAATCAGGCCAATACATTATGTGTAATATAATTTGACTATCAAAGCATATTTACATGCTTTTGTGCTTATGAAATATATTTTCATCTCTATGTGATTATAATGGGGTGATTGTCTTGTGTTGTGTGTGCTCGTTTCCAATTGAGAGAGAGTGAATATGAAAGACACAACATTGATGCTTACACCCAATGAAATATTTCTATCAAGGCCTGGTTAAATCATATAGATGAATGGATGTCATTTGTGTGTAGAGGAAAAGTGATATGCTTGGAGAGTTCATTTGAATCATGTTGCAAGTTGGAACTACAAAAGATGCCAAAAATAAGTTTCTAGGTTTGTGGTTGAGCATTGAATTTTGGAGATGAATGGCATAGATCAGTTGAATTGAGTCCTCCTTGGTCAGAATATAAAAATAAATCTCTAGTGTTTCTTTGATGAAATCTATAGTGGTTGTAGTGTTGATTTACAAAAGTCGATTGACATCTAGATATTGAATATATGATTTGTTACAATGCGTATGATATACATGATTTATGAGCATTCGAGCTTTGTGTTTAGCACCATGGCTAATGGAGCATTTCTTATTTGTACGATTTGTGAGGCAAAGCCTTTGAGATACAGGGTATTAATATGTTTCCAGGTATGTGTCCCATGACGAAGCATGTAGGGAATTTTCATTCACTTCCTCTTTGAATAGAAGCATTTTTCCAACCTTATGGATGGAAAAATGCAAACCTTGTACCAATCAATAGCATATTTTCTTCATTAATAAGCATAAATTGTTTGGCTAGAATCACCTTAAAAAAAAATTCATGTGACAAGATAGAGTAGCATTGAAGTGGTTGAATTTGATGGAAAATTCGAATGGATTATGAGAGAAAGAAAGTCACATTTGTTTATTGAGGGCATTAACGTGCTTTAAATAGTGTTCATAGCTTTTGTTGATTAACAACTGAAATGTGTAGAAGTTTACAATTCAATCCATACCACTACTCATCTGAGATTGATCAATTGAATATGATATTAATGCCAAATTGTTTTGATTGCAGATGTTAGAATATTGTTGTGTATATTAGATTTGATGTAACTAGACATTGATTTCGATATTGCAAGTGTTAGTGTAGATCAATCGTCTAATATAAAATTTGTTTGGCTAGAATCACCTTCAACAAAATTTCCATGTGACAAGGGATAGAAACGTTGAAGTGGTTGAATCTAAAGGAAAATTTGAATGGATTATGAGAGAGATCAAGTTGCCTTTGTATACCGATGGAATTAACCTTCTTTAAATATTGTTCATAGTTTTTGTTGATTAACAATTGAATTGTGCAGAAGTTTACAATTCAATCCACACTATTGCTCATCTTAGACCAGTCAATTGAAGATCTAATTAACACTAAATTATTTTGATTTCAAATGTTAGACTGTTGTTGTGTAGATCAGATTTGATGTAACCAAATATTGATTTCGATATTATAAACGTTGGTGTAGATCAAAGGTTTTATTCTTTTAATTAGTGAAAGAAGGAAATGACATATTGTTGTTATGTTGTTGGAACAAAGCATTTGACAAGAAATTTGGCACTAAGTGATCTCATGCTATCAGCTAGTCTCTTCAACAATACTGAATGAAGATATTTGAAAGAATACTCCTAGAACAAACAATACTACAAAACCAAAAATATTTTTTTCACTGTAGACGAGAGAATGTTGTTGATCTATTATATTTGCTATATATAATACAATAAATGTCTAATATATTTGAAAATTGTGTTGATAAATTATATTTGTTGTATCATACAAGAGACGTCTGATATATGTGGCAATGGAAGAAGACCATTGTTAGTGATATATATGGAAATGGAAGAAGCCCAATGTTAGTAGAAGATAACTTCCTTGGAAGATAAAGATGAGGATGTGTACATGAATTTAGTTGGTTGTACACTAACAAAACAGTAACACAAAATAATAATCTTGTCGCTTGGAAATGAAACAATCATAATAATATTTTGGACTTCATATTATGTCAGGATAGTAAAGAATATGAAAAATTCGGCGAGATTGAATTTTGGTGGCAACCAATCTGGTTCTGAATACTACATCCCTAATTACATCTATGGATGATATTTATCTTATGGTTTCTCTAATTGTTTCAACCCTTGTCACCATGGATACTATGTGCAAATAAATGAATACAATGACTACTACTTTCTCCATATATATTTTGTGATATGCCTATTACCTTGTTATGAGATTTCATATTAACAGGGGTCTTTGATTGTCATCTAAGAGACATTTTTCTATAAATATTTTATGCTAGTTGCAACATTATCATACTTTTTGTGCAAGTTTTTTTTCATATATAGAATTCAAAATGTTATTTTCCTATCCCTCCATCACATTAAGTCTTGAGTACTAATATTAGTCTTATAGTTATAGTGACAATATTATTTGCCTACAATAGTTTCTGTGCTTCGGATTGGATATTCATCACCTGTTAAGAATGACACCCCAAGTGATCTTAAGCTAATAGTCTCTCATGTTTAATTTTGAATCTAAAATTATTCAATTTGAGTACTTGGTATCTACTTGGTAGATTCCTATTAGCCTATTATGATATTAGATAATTGGCAGTGCACATTATTTGGTTCACCATCCAATGTTGGCACACTGATCAGGGTAATAACCATTGGGAAAATTGTTGATTACATTGGGAGGAAAGGGGTGAGTGTTTTCAAAAATATCACGATGATATCATATGTGAACTATGGAAAATTTATAATTCTTGAATAGATGATGACAAGTCACGTCATATAATTTTTATTTATTTTTTTTTCATTTTACATATGACAACTAAGCTCCAGTTTTATTTTCTATGTTATACATAAGCACTAATAGTAGCAGTTGACTTCCAGATTAGACTTAAATTAATACCCATCTGACCATTATTCAGCACATTAAACCTCTTTTTTTTTCATTATATGACATATTTTTAGCTTTAATATGTTCATTAGGAAGGTTTAGAGATAATTTCATATTTGTGCCTATTATTATTTATTTTTATAGAATATTGTGAGATATTATGAAGATTTGGAGGAGGAGATAATCTAGCGACTTTCTCCTTGCTATAGGAGCACCAATATTGGATAAGAAATGGACAATATAGCATGAAATATTGCATAAATCTCGGAGCTACAATGATTGATAAAATCTAGGAATGTGTTCCCTGTCATTTAATGCAAATTCCAAGTGTTGGGAACTAGATCACTTTTTGAGGGATTTGGAGGGTAAATTTGCTTCCTTTCAAGGAGAATGATTCCCCATAAATTTGTATAAGTACAAATTTTAATTTTCCTCTAGGGGCATGTATTTCTTAGTCTTCTTGTGAAGAAAATTTGTTATTTAGCAGTTCCACTTTCATTTCTAGCAGGGATGTACTTGTATTGATTCAAATAATGAAGTTTGGTGCCATTTTTAGCTTCTAAATCTTGGTTTCCATCATAGGAATCTAATTTTCCTTGGGCTTTGCAATCCAGCATCCTCAATGCTCTCTTGTACAATTTCTTTATGTCTTTTGAATGTGTTTTTCACTTGCATCTCTTATTTTTTCATTTACTATCCATGCTTCTTTTGTTGTAGGTTACATTGGTTAAATGATTGAAGTAAGTTATCTTCCAAGTTATTTATAGATTTTAAAGAATTATGCATCCTTATAACAACTTTGAAAATTCATATTCATCATAGAGCTACTTGGTTTGGTCTACTAGTTCACAAATATAGAATTTCTCGAAGTCCCTTCTAGCAAAATAGTAGTAATTTCTGTTATTTTTTAGAATGTGTTAATGAGCTTCATTTAAGTTGATTATAGTTGCATTAGGTCATTAAAAAAATAGGTTAATAAAAAAATTTACCCCATACCATTTTTTCTTGATTAGGTTAGGAATTATGTAGGTTAACTAGCTCACTAGTTCCTGAATTTCTAGTTTTTAGAGTAGTAATTTTCCGCTATTTTTTATCATGTGTTATTTTGTGGTATTTTTGAGTGATTCCACTTGGAATGGAGTCCTCACACATCCTACTTAATAAAAAAAAAATTTCCATCCCATTTTCATTTTATTTACTTAGGCATTCGACAAGTTA
Organism: Pinus taeda; assembly: GCA_000404065.3. NCBI lineage: Eukaryota > Viridiplantae > Streptophyta > Pinopsida > Pinales > Pinaceae > Pinus > Pinus taeda. The sequence continues at coordinate 347,843 of APFE031323484.1, read as the reverse complement.
TGTCCTCTTGTAGCACCTCCTATAACACCTCCTGTAGCACTCCTGTAGCGCATGTAAAATTGAGTAGATTTTCTCCGAAAGCTTGTTTTTATTGCTCAGGCTTGAATAATGACCTATAGGCTTTGAACCATGATTGAGTAAGGCCAAAAGACCCCTTAAGCCTTGCCTCCTCCCCATTTCAATTCACCTCTACAATCATGGTTAGAGGACAAATTCATGACTTGAAGAGCATAATGATTATTTTCATTATTAATTCATGAAGTCTATTCAAAAAATAATTCTTTAATGCAGCGATTGAAGAATGATTTCGTGATTAGGTTTTTCTTCATAGATATTAAGATAGGTTTTTCATTTCCAACATTGTTATTTCTATTGCATAGACTTGGTTTCCTTTTGGTGGAACAATTACATTTTGCAAATAGAATAACATTTACATTCATGCAAGTAGGTTAACCATTACATTTATTTAAAGTAGAGTAACATTTCCATTTGCATAAATAGATAACAATTTCAATTTATAATTTAGGGAGCAACTTGGTTTTCTCTAGGAGGAATCCTATCAGTTAGGCTTATCCTATCCATCATTTTCCCCACAATTCTAAGCAGAGTATGTATTTTATAATGAGATGGAGAAGAAGATGAAGGTTCCTCTTTGATAGTAACCCTTCTTTCAATTTTTAATTTTTCTTTTTTGGCTAATAAATTAGCCTCGACTTTAAGGGCATTATCTTGCATTTCCTCTAAGGTAGTAGGGTCTTTTTCTCTTAGCTTATATGCCATATCGACATGAAATCCTTCAGGGAAATGTATAAGGGCCAAGCTGAGGGGAGGTTTAACACGAGGTGGAATTGCATTATACAGTTTATTAAACCTATCACAATATCCTTCCACGGTCTCACTAGTTCCTCCCTTTAGGTTTTTATATTGATTCAAGATCTGAAGAGGATTCTTTTTTCTTTCCCACCTGTTTAGGAAATACTAATGAAAGGCAGCAAGGTTATATATACTAGCTATTGCTAAATTTTTAAACCATTTTCTTACCTCTCCACCCAAACTCTAGGCAAAAAGTATCATCTTTACATCACTTTCATCCATTTCTGGAAGATCAAGGAAATCTTTCATTTTATCTATATGTTGTTGTTCATTTATAGCACCCGTGGCATCAAATTGAGGAATTTTGGTTTGATAATCTTTGGGCATATGATGCAACTGCCTAGGTAAAACCAAGGGAGCATAATGAGTAGCCATCTTGGGTTGAATCATATGTGATTTTATGGGAGGTATATATATATGTGTGTGTGTGTGTGTGTGTGTGTGTGTGTGTGTATGTACATACATACATACATACATACATTACATACATACATACATACATATATATATATTTTATTAATATATATATACATACATACATACATACTACATACATACATAATACATACATACATAAATATCTATATATATATATATATATATATATATATATATATATATATATATATATATATATGAGTTTTGGGGAGAGGTTGGGTCACTGTCTTTTATACTACTAGAGAAGTAGTGGAGATTACAGAAGGGATGGGACTAGTTGATGTAGGATGAACATATTGGAAAAAAAGAGATGATGATATAATAGTGAGGGTACAAAGTTCGACAGATTGCTGAATATAGGCTTGATGTACAACTTGATCAATTGCTGATACAAGATCTTGTAATTTGTCAAAGTTTTAGAGGGCTTGTTGATCGAAATCAAGTTCAACAGATAGTTCTACAGATCTATAGGGCTGGAGAGAATATTTATCAATTACTATTTGATCGACAAAAATTTTATATCTGGTCCTAAATAGACAATGTTCGAATGGTAAGTCAACCTAAATATCTTGTATGGCAACAAACTTTTCTAGAAGAGAATTTTCCCTAGAAAGGGGACTATTACTTCCTTGACTTTAAGCTAAACTTATTTTCCTTAATAACTTTTGAGGATCATCCAAAATTTCAGGAGGTTTTGGATTAGGATGAGATCTGGTGTAAATTATTTTTGGAGACAGACCTTAAATGTGAGAGACACAATTTACAACCTCTAATCCTTTATTTATAAAATTTGGATCATTATTCTTCCTCAAATAATGTTTTATGAACTAGGGAACTTAATTTTGTAAAAATGAAATGAAGGATTGTTCTTCCCCAGTATGGTCGCCAGAATGTTAGCACTCTGTAATTTCCAAGGTTGTGAAAGAAAACACAGAGGTAACCACAAAACCACTTTGGAGCTTAGGATCTAGCCTTCCTAAACTCAAAGAGGGATCTCTCTATCAAATTTAACTATGTTGTATTTAGATATTAGGCTAGTTATGAGAGTTCAGAGTTTGATTTTAAAATTGATTTGGTTGATTAAATGTCTAAAACTTCCATTGGGCTATGGAGTCTACAAAAATAATGTGGATCTGTCTCATATTTTCAAAGGAGTTTCATCGGGCAAGGTAGCTAAACTAACTGGATCTTTTAGATTTAAATGAAATGTAATAGAAGAAAAGATATAGTTTCAATTGAAGCTAAAGAGTAGTTAAGAATTCTTTAACTTGATATTAGAAGAAAACATTTAAATTATCCACAACCAAAATCAGAGTGTATCTTTCAACAAATTATGTTCATCAACTTTTCGTAAAATAATTCAGATTTAAGAACACATAAATATGGAAACAAAGAAATAAACACATAGACATTGAGAGAAGCACTTCACCAAATAGCCCAACACATGAAGCCTGTAAAGAATGTCCTTTTTATTACTGATCATCCCATCAAATGGAAATAGTACAATAGATTTCTAGAATGCAAAAATCAACCCTTCATACTTCAAAAAGAGAAGTATTTATAATTTTATTTAAAAAATATCCTGTCATAACTGACCAAGATGTATTTTTGGAATTCCTAAATAGAATATGTTTATCTATTACAATAATTTAAGAAAATTGAAACTGCTTGAATTAGTGGCACTAGATTTGTGGAACTGCCAAATATTTGGCCCTTTGAATCCTGATGTGTTGTTGATGCTGAGATGTATGACAAAATCATCGTTTTACTCCAATAACTTGCACAATTGATCCCAACATTGTTCACTAGTGATGGCCATCTTAAGAAACTTCCTGTAGACGTCGTCCACTTCAATATATTTGGAAAAATTGGTTTGAAAATAAAGATGACCTTGATTTCATACTGGATGTCTAAATCATATGTTAATGCCTCCAAGAACTCTTTCCCTGTTATGATGTCTTTCACTCTTGCAAACTTAGAACCGTCTTTAGCAATGGTCATCAATTTTTAGCTATAATCTAACCATGTTATGAGCTTCTCGTTTATCACTAATAAACTGGGAAGTCCCCTTTTATATAGGACCTCATTTTGCTGAAGAACCTTTGTACACCAATGTCTAGAACATGACATTTTTCTTCAAGTTGTCTGATTAAATTCCTTTTGGTCAACACCATTTTTACCTCTAGTATTGACTCATTCTTGTCCTCAATCTCCAGTTCTTCTAGCTCCTGCTTTTCTTTTGGAATTGAGAAACTTGATGAGTTGATTAGCTTAACTAGGTTTATCACCTAACTACTCTCTGATTTCTTCAACAGCTTCATTAGATTTATCAATTAATTATTTCTGCTCAAATATGATTTGTATAGATGGCCAGATTTCTATCATGGCTTCATATATCCTTTTCCAAATGTTCTCCTTGACCTAGGATAGCGTATTACCCATGGCAATTTCCTTTTCTATCTATTGCACTCTTTGAGTGAGCCTCTGGGATTTATACAACATTTTTAGGAGAGAATTCTCATATCTAGTGTTTTGTTCTTGTAGGACCTTTACATCTTGTCACAAATTTTTATTTCTTCTCCTTGTATCGACATATTTTCCATTGACTTGGCCAGTTCTATAGAATCATCTGCAGTTGAGGTAGAGGGTACTGTAAAGGTGGATGCTCCTACAATTGTAGATGATGTAGGAATGTATGTTTTAAGTATTGATGCAATAGGCATTGCATCAAGAGGAACCATAGTGAACTAAGAATTCTTCTCCTTTTCTTTGATTATTTTATCCATCTCTTCTTTCATCTCTTTAATTTGTGCACTATATTCCACCAGTATCTTCAACATTTCCACTTTTTGTATTTCTGTTTCTCCTAACTCCTTTGCTTGAGGATCTTCAGTGGTAGGGAGATTCTATTTCTTTCTGAGGGATGCTATATCAACATTCTTCTTCTTAATAATCTCTTCCATGACCTTTGAATTACTTGGATAAAAACATTCTTTGATCACCATCTCCTCTAAATATTTGATTCTATTATCTTTGGCTAGAGATGAAATTTTCTCCAGTTTGAGCTGTGATTCAAAATTGTTCAAAGATAGTTGTAGATTGGAAGTAGTAATGGCAGTCTGTGTGAAGGTTGAGTACACCATCTCTCCTATTTTCTTGTGCATGTCCATCTGGTCCAAAGGATGGACACCTTTTGCTTCAAACTCAAATGTGGCCTGCTTGAAATCAATTACTGATTTAGGTTGAGGTACTTGGACCTACAAGAATGCCATGTGCATTCTCCCTTTCTGTGTATCATAGGATGAAATGAGCCTGTGTTGAATTGAGGAAGATTTTTTCCTAAAATGAATATAAATGTTGTCATGGATGGCTTGAATATTCCTCTGTTTCATTTCTTTATACCTTTGAAATATGTCCAATTGCCTCTATTCTATAAATGACCCTATTGTATGAGGTGTTCTGGTTGGATTCTCTTTAGCGATTGAGGATGACGGAGAATCAATGGTAATAATACCAAATTGTAAAGTATGAAGACCAAAGAGTACAATAGTACTCAGTGTTTCCTCCCTTGGTGTTTGGAGCTTGTCTTTGTTTTCTTCATGTAAATCTTGAATTCCTTTGCTGAGAATTTTGTTACTGGTGAAGAATCATCTTCTCTTTTCATTTTCTTAGTTTACCCTCTAGGGGTAGGAGTCTCTGAAGCGGTTCTGGACAACACCTACTCCTCAGCCTCTTGCAATGTGTTCTCTACCCAATCTCGTTGATTCATATATTTCTCAATATTTGAACCTTGGGTATGTACATAAGGGTTTGTCTTCCGCTCCACCCTTAGCTTAGAAATTACCCTAAAGGGGTCATAAGATCATGTGAAGTTGAGGGGAAAATTCATATGTTTCATAAGGAGGCCTACTTCCTCTCTACTATTATAGATAAATGGCCCTATCTGTGTTTTGATTATGAACTGTGACTTCTTCTTGGCTACGAAAAAATGAATGTTATTTGATTGGACTATTTGCCTAATGTATTCGAAGGAAAATATCCTCATAGGAAGCTATTTTGGTAGTTTATAGGGTGGATGCTCAAAGCCGTAAACCCTGATATTTATATAATTTTGCTATAAATACCAATCACCTGTTTTCACTTGCTCACTAAGATGCAACACCTTTTGAATGTCTTCATTGATCCTAGGAATTTGTTGGCTGCTCAACAAACAAGTTGTTGGATATATGAACTCGTTAATGAAGTATTTAAACCTGTAGTCCTGTGAATTCTTTCTGATAATTGAAGTCCAAAAAATTATAGACTGAGGCTCACCCTACTGACTGAGTTTCTGGACTGCGAAATGAAACCTATCTATATGGAATAAAAGAAAAATATACATGAGAATAGAAGAGTATTTGAGCATTCCTTCAGTTATAAATGGAAGTAATTATTCATGTATGATATCTCCAAGAAAGTTTCCATAGTAAAAAATTACTTAATGTCCTTGTTCTATGGAAAGGATGGACATAAAGCCTAAAATAGGTTCATCTACCCATTCATCTGAGAAATATCCAAGTAGATAAGACAAGACATAGGTGATCTATCTAGTTCTTTGGGAGAAAATATAAGAGGGATAAGGGGGGTTTTTTTTGGGCAATTGAGAATATTTTGGCAGGAAGACTTCAAAAATCCCGGCTCTTTAGGGAAAAGTGAGTTTTTGGTAAATCCCTTTGAAAGCATCTATTGAGAAGGGAGTTAGGAATTCATTGTGTGGGATTTGCAACATCTAGTTTATACTGTTAGGGGTAATGGTGAAAAGGTTTTAACCATTACGCGATATGATGGCTCTTTTTCTTGAGATGTAAGAGGCTTAGCGCTTTAGGAAAAATCCAAGGAAATAATAGGATTGGGGAAATATGAACAGGGTTAATCTGGGCTACCAAAGCCTAATCTCATCAGACTCGTCTAGATAGGTGTCCCGAAACCAATAATGTAATTCAATGGGGTTGAATCCGCACTGTGTTTCAGTAATTTTGTATTCTCTAACGACTAAGGGAATGTGGTTTGAATCCACAGAGGGAGAAAACATCAAGTTTACCATACTGGTATCAGTTTTTACTTTTGGGGCCATTGTGATAATAGGCTAAAATTACAGAGGATGACAATGCTAGTTGCGTAGGAAAACAACTTGCACGCTATTAATTTGTCAACAACGGATTGTGGATGAGGGAAAAATGAGATCGAATTAATACAAGTAAGAGAATGTGAGAATCAAGAAAGAAAGTGATCGAAGGTGAGTACAAGGATTTATAAATTTTCAATGGAGTGAGATCGTTAGCTGAAACGGTCATTTGGGGGAGCATTTACTCTGCAATGGGAAACCATAACAGGAGGAAGTGGCAATGGAAGGGTGTAATGGTTAGTTGATGTGGCACTAAGTGATAGGTGGAAAATGGCACAGGACCGTTGGCGAGAAAGGATGTAAGGGCTGAGCAGTTTTCAGAGGGGGGTATGAGTGGTAAGTGGTAAGTGAGGGAGGGGGGTTGCGAAATGGTGTGAAAGGAACACATAGCAGTGGGGACTGGTGGGGAACTGCTTTTTCGGACACCCCCACTCGTCGATAAAGGGAGACATGGTGGGGCGGGGGGGGGGGGGGTGTGGGGGCGAAAAGGCTTGGGAGCCATCAAATTAAACAAGTGATGTGATCGGAAGCGAGGAGATGTGCGCCTTTTAGGCCTTATTGAAAAAAATATAATTGTGCATATGGTTTTACAATAAGGTTTAAACTTTGGACAATAATACCACATATGGAACTTTTATGATAAATTCAATTCCCCCCTTAAGCTAACCTAACTAAAACTAACTAGGGTGCATTTAGGAGTGAAAACCCTTATTTATTTTACAATTTAAAGGACTAAAAACACATATCCAAACAATAAAAACTAATATAACAATTGCATTAATCCGGATTACACTGTTGGATTAATTTCATCATCTAACTTACCTAACTTAATCTTTGCCAAGATTACACTGCTTGGCTAAATTATTCATTCTAATCTAATTGACATGAATTGAAATTTGCGTGAACATGATTAAGAAGTATGTTTCAAACAAGAAAAAAGATTGTGGCATGTTGAACAAGCTACACACAATTTCATGAATTTATTCTTCAAAAATTATTGTACTATGAGTGGCACTTCAACTACCATCACTTTCACATTTTTTCCTTTTCTGTGGGGTTCTTTTATCATTTATCTTTCTTTTTTCTATTCCATTATGTGTGTGTATATATACATATATATATATATATATATATATATATATATATAATATATATTATAGATATAGATATAGATATATATATATATAGATATATTATATACCCTCTTTTTATTTTATTTTTTATTCATATATCTTTTTTTAAAATTATTGCAATACAACAATATTAGTTACAATTGGAAATACTGAAAGAAAACACTCAAACATCATTTTATCCTATGAACCATATGACCCTAATAGATTGTTTAATAAGTAACCATAAGATCTACAAAGGATTTCAAATTCAAACAAAAAGGTTTATGGATCCTCTGACTTCATACCATGGAATTTGGGAAGGAAAGATGGAGGGATGTTCTTCATATGAACACTGATATCAATATCTTGAATGTGAAATCCAAGATGATATTCCTCATTGTCATCATCTCTGTCAATTTCTTCTACCTTCGCTTCGACATCTTCTTCTTCTACCTGCAAAATTGGATGGTGTTGTGGCTTTTACAGCATCACGTGATCAAATGAGGGGGGACGTTGGTGTTGGAGAATTTTTTTTTTGTTTTTTCTTTTAGAAATTGAAAGAGAATGCTAATACAATGAAATTTTCTATTTTTGAAATGAAATATTCCCAATGCATTGCAATTTTTTCTGTCTTTGAAATGAAATATTCCTAATGTTTTTTTTTTCTTGTAGAAAGTAAAAGAAATGAACTAAGTATGGAAGAAAACAATGCATACTTTGACACCTCCCCGACAATGACACCAAAAAGTAATGAGCCCAAATATTTCAACAAGAATGTTGCAAATCCAAAGGCTACCAACTTAAATTATCCACCTAGGGTTTGTACAAACTTAAGAGGTGTTGGCACTATATGTATAGCATGCAATGTGCCCTTCTTTGGTGAATATTATGCAATGAAGTGAATATCATGGGATCAAGCCTAAACAAATTGTAGAGAAGCTTTGTTTTTAGATTTTCTAAATAAAATTTTAATTATATTTTATTTTAATTTAAATGATGAAATATTGTGATTATATAAAGAATCATGTTATTAAATTAAACTAGGCTTTGGAAGGTCAGTGAGAAAATCTTTTAATAATAAAAATTTATCTTTGGAAATATTATGCATTCCACAACCATGTATTCAATTGTTGAGGAGTCATATCTGAGTCATACTTGGATTAAGTCTATATCTTGGAGAAGACAATGGGCCCTTTCAATTTCACTACATAGACTTTCCTCTAACTGACCTACTTACAACAGCTCCTCAGGAAGTTGAAGTTGAATGAACAAGGCAATAGGCCAGCTCAAGGTTACCTAAGTTGAGGCCATTAGTGGGCAACATTTATCTCATATATTATCGTTTCTAACAAGTATTCAAAAAGGATTTTCCATAGCTTATGACGACAATGTCTTGTATTCTTTAAATGGAAATGGATTAGCCCCTATACTATCCATTATTGATCGAGTAAGCACCCACCCCTATCATTATTTCGATGTGAGCTACAAATGAAATCAGTTCCCTCCTCTTGCCATTGTTGGCGGTGGCGGTATCTGTGGGCTACCCCTTCTCTTGTGGAAGTAGTCCATGAGGCAAGAACGACGAGAGTTCAAAATTACAAGAATGGTTGTGTACGACAATAGACCTACCGGCATGTTAGAGACTAGAAGTAGTATGAATAACCCCTTGGATTAAAAAACTTCCATTTTCCTATTTGGGAGTTGTTAGTAGTCCTTGTCACAGGTGAGAATGGTTTTTCATTCTAGTAGCTGAGCAAGCCATGAGTAAGCCATGAGTGGGACAATGCCCCAAGGCCAATGGGAAGGGGTCAAACTCAGTGACCTGAAGTTAGTGTTCTGTTATGAAATATTATATAAGCTATAAGATTTAAAATTCTAATTCTAATAAAGTAAAAAATATATACATAAATATAATTGTAACAATTAAGATTAGCATTATCAAGATTTACTCTTGAATAAGATTTTAATCAATAACCTATTCTAACTACATTTTATGCAAACTTCTTTGCATGGTCAAATACTTTGAAAGCAACATAAAGACATTTTATACATTGATTTGGTTTTTATACATATCGTTATGTTGATATCCTTTCAAAGAGAACAAATCTTGTCCATCCAATGGGAGAGATCTGATGCTTCTAAAGAAAATCTTTGATTTGACCACTCCACAATAGCCTTTGAGTCACCCACTTCACAATAGCCTTTGAGTAACCATAATAGTTTATTTCTCAAAATTCCCCACAAAGCCAATCTCTCTGCTCTAGTGTTTGTGCCACAACCAATAAACTTCTAAATTTGACAAAATCTCCAAGCCTCGGTAACAATCATCATATGCCACATTTCTCAGAGGATGATGCTCCATCAAAAAAATCTATTGGAAACCTATACCAAACATCATTCAGAAAACATCTTCAAATGGAGACCTTTTTAGTGATAGGTCATTTCTCCATAAAGAAAGTTCCAATCTTTATCTCTTTCTAATATAAAAATCTATAATATAGAAGGGGAATGTGTAATCCTTGTACCTTGCAAACCATTGAGAGAGACAAGCATCCATTGAAGACTGATTCGAGGAAGCATTGAGATGAAAAATGTGGAGAACACATTAACATATGGGCATGGAAGAAAAAGATTGTTGAGATCTTTCAATGAAGCCCGACAAAGCACATATCTACCAAGGCCTATAAAGCCATTTGTCCATCTAAGGATTTTGTAGAGGATCACTAACTAGCAAGCAAAAACATTTAAGCTTCAGTGATATATCCTACGTCCAAGTATCTTGAAACCAATTTAAATTTAGATCAATTACCAATCCTTCTCATAATTATCCTAACATAATCCTACAATTATTTTACAATAAAATAAATTTATTGTAATTATCCTAAAATAATTTTATGATGAAATAAATTTATTTTAAATAAATTATATACTCTTAACAACAATATATTAAATACACAATTAATTTTTTTAAATAATACCATTAAATTTAAAGTATATTACTTTTTTCTTATTTTTCTATTACTATTCCTTCAATTTAGTTTCATATTTCACTTTCTTCAACTATAATTGAGTAACTTAAAATAGTCTATTAGTTGTAAAAGTTAATTTTGTTTTTAATATATAATTTTGTTTAATAATTAAATATATAATTTTATGTGTAATTTATATATATATATATATATATGCTACTGTGGAAAGGTCTGCAGTCCAGCTTATCGCCACTAACGACGTTGAGGTGAACATTTGTGGTTGCCAAGCGTGACCACGGCCCCTGCCAAATCCAAAGTCACCATCTTTCATATTTTAAGCCACCCGTCTTTTCACTCGGATTAAATCCAGCTGCGAATGAGTCACGAAGTCCGCTCAATCCCTTTGTTCTTCTCATCATATCCGAACGAACGGGACAAAAAAGAGAGCATGTGCTCCAATAATTAAATAAAGAAGCGGCCACCCAGGAAAGTGGACTCCCTCAAGATCTTGTTATGTTAGAGATATTACCCAAGTACCAGCCAGACATAACAATCTTCCCAATTAGACATTGTACCACTGTGCAAAGGAAACAACTATTCTCTAGACTACACAAACTATACTCAAATAAATTAGGTTTGCCTATGCTATTTATGGATCTAAGCACTTTCAGCGGAACTCTGACTAATAAACGAACGCTACCATAGTTGCAGGCAGACCTCAGCGCAAAAATATAAAATAAATGAATGAAGTCGTAGGTGGTTTGCTACAACAAACAAAGATGATAATTCTTACCATATTTCTTACTTTCATTGCACCATGAAACCAAAGATTGTATCATACTTTCATGGTTACGAGAGAGGTGAAAAATGCTCGTTAGATCTTTTTCTTCAACATCGGATTTTGGATATTTAGATTTCGAGAATATTCTAAATTTTTATGGTAGAGATGGTTGGTTTGACCCATCTCTTAACTATTTTTGAAATGAGTCAAACAATTAACCCTTCCTAACTATTTCTGAAATCTGCAAAATCTGCAATAAATATAAATTTAATAGTTGAGGAGTGTTATTTGAGTTGTGTGTATATCCGTGAGAAATCAATAGGCCCTTTCATTTTCACTAAATAATCTTTCCTCTAACTGCTACACCATCTCTTGAAATTACCTATTTGCAACCGCTGTTTTGCTTGTTGAAATTGAATGAACACTGTAGTAGGAAACCGAAAACTACTTAAATTTAAAATATAAATTTATCTCTCTTTTATATGTCTATTGTAAATTCTGGAAATATTTGGAAATATTTTAAAATCCTAACACTATAAAGATAAATTATCAAGAAATATCTCTGAATCAGAAAAGTAAATACTTTCTCTAATTCCTGATGACAACGACTTGTGTTCTTTAAATGTCAATGGATTATCCGTCACTGATCGAGTAAGTGGCCGGGGCCCGGCCCTATTGTTATTTGAATGTGACCTGAAATTGAAATCAACTTTCTCGTATGTGTAGCCTACCCATTCTCTTGTGGAAGTAGTCCGTGAGGATTATAGCGATGTTTCTGTATGACACTATACCTGTCGGCATGTTACAGACTGGAGCTACAATGATTAAGAAACTTCCAGTTTCCTATTTTGGAACTGTTCTACAGCGATGTTTCTATATGACACTATACCTGTCGGCATGTTACAGACTGGAGCTATAATGATTAAGAAACTTCCAGTTTCCTATTTTGGAACTGTTCCTAGTCCCTGCGGCCAGTAAGAATGGGTTTTCATTCTGCTAGATAGGACAGCCATGAGTGGGACGGTGAACGTTTCCAATGGGGAAAGGCCATTGGGAAGGGCGTCACAGTCAATGACGTACGCTATTTTATACAAGATTTTTAATATAAATAAAGTTAAATATAATTGTAACGATTGTGTTGAGCTGCCATTCCCATCACTCTTGGCATGAGATTTTAATCGTTGAAGTGTTCTATGCAAATGTGTATACATCGTAAAAGTACAGATTCACATCCGGAAAGGGTCAGAGTAGAGAATGCCTATTATTTGCTTTCTAATTCCCAAAATGCCTACAAATAGAAAGAATGCCTATTATTTGCTTTCTAATTTCCAAAATGAGGAGACTTTTTTTACACATGTCAATTATGTATGAAAAAAAAAAAATAAAAAATTCTTATGGTTAAAACATTTTATTTATTAGAAATTTGATGCCTAGATGCAAGCAAAAAATGGTCTATGCTGGTTTAATAAATAATAATATTTTAATCATAAATAAAATACCATAAACTATACAATTGTGTATAAAATATTATTTCATAAAAATTATAATAATATGTTTATAAGTTTACTTAATATTTTCCCATCCCCCCACTATCATAGATTGGGGGTATATGAGGGTAGGGGTGAATAGGAAATAATGAGTAAAACTTATAAATACACTATTATAAATTTTTAGTTATATTTCCCTCCCATCACTACCTTTAAAAATATTTAAAATTGTAAAACAAGTTGATGTAACAATTTAAAATAAAAAAACTGATATATGACATTATTTTTCTTAATTCCATAAATCCATTCAATTTTAAATTTGGATATGTTAAGATTTGACAATAATCAAATATCTCTAGATTCTTGTTAAATATGATGTTAAGATGTATCTATGTTCAAATGCATTGGAACATATGTCATCATTATAATATTAACATGTACATATTAGTAGCAAATGATTCAATTGGGTTGAAAGACTCTTTCCAGTCTAATATGAGGAAGAATGTTGTAGTGGAACACATTTTTTCAAGAAAGTACGGGAAAGATGTTGCAGTGGTACATTACATTAAATGTTTTTTTTGTGAGGTGGATTCTATTAGTTGCAAAAATAGGGAATTACATCAAGGATTACAAAAATTCAATGTCTCTCGTAAGTGAGACTTGGTCGCAACCAAAATTGTACCCTCCTAACATATGAGAGCGAACTAAAAACTAACAAAACAACAAAAGGAAAGCCAATACATAGATAGTGGCATAACTGGCCTTGAGAAAATAGACATACAAAGATATAATCATAAGCCAAACTCATACCAAAGTCAGAAAAGGGGGTCAGAGTCTAAGCCTGCCATCGGTATAGCATTTGATGGATCTGCTAGAGGCATGGAAGCTGCCACAGGGATTCTGAGATGATGTTTTATCCTCTTCGTTCAATCCTTTCCATCCTATTATCTAGTCCCTTAGATGCCCACGCATGTGATCCAAGGATTAAAGCAACTCCATCTAATGCTCATGACAATCCAAGAGAATTTATCCCAAAAGGAATTTCATATTATAATAAAAATATGTTGTTTGCATGCACTGGTTAAATCTACCCCTCATATGTCTCATATCATTGATCCAAATTTCCCACTCAACAAGGAATTATGTCTTTGAAAGGGAATTATAGTGGGAAGAGGCTTCCCCCTAGACTGGGACAATTGCTTTGAAACATCTGATAGAGTGTGCTCCCAATACCAAGCAACAATGTCTTCAAATCGATGATACAAATAGGTATTTCCTCTTCATGCACACCCCTCAAAATAAGCAACCCATATTCTAACTCTACCCATGTCGAGGCATGGATGAAGTGACACATAGAGGCACATAAATAAACCATGATTTAACTTGGGTAAGATGAATCCCCCCCACATAGAACAATGACACACCAAAATGACCAAATATTATGGGAGGAATGAACTAAGATGCTACCTCCATAAAGACCTTGTCAACTAAGCCTATGGTATCCAAAATTCTAAGAACAAACCAACCCATAGCATCTCTTGTACACTAGTAGACAAAGAAAGCACACTGCCACCACAAAATTAAGGCTAAAATGAGATAGAGTAAAGACCCACCTCTTGAATTGGAACGAAGGTAGGATGTTGTTCAGCCGAAAAAAACCTTTTGGTCTTCGAGAGGTTATACACCACCAACTCTCAACATAATGTACCACATAGAACAAGCTCCCCAAAATCATAAGGATAGTAACTATATAAACCAGAAAACACTAACTCCCAACGAATCACCCTATTCCACACCAATATAATCCAAAGGTCCTCTCAACCACCACAAGCCTAACCGATACCCAACCTTCATGAAATGAGTAACAAATAGGAAACTAACCCCCTTGATAATACTCCAGTTGAGAAAAAGAAATGAAACTAGAATTACTTTAGGAAATGAAAAGCAAGAGACACACCCATAAGAAAGTAACCAGGATTGGAGATATCTATAACCTAGTGAAATCAATCGTGCATTTTTCCTTGGGTGCCTAAAGATAGGAGAGAAAAACAATAATAATCCCCCCTTCATCTTTTGTGAACTTGAAAGACTACAATTCAATCAAATAATGTGGTAATTTCAATAATATTTATGCCTTCCTTGAATAGAAATTTCTTGAGTCGTCAGCCAAGGTTGAGAGCCCAATTATATTGCCCACTATTGAATAAACTATAAGGTAGCATGACCCTCTACTAGAAGAAGTGATTCCTAACCTATCTTGCCTTAAATCATTATAGCCCCATACCCTATGTTTGCTTAGGGGTATCTCATTACAGACAAGAGTGCCCGTCCGTCATTCTTAGTTGTGAAGATGGACAAAATATTTAGCAATCCAAGACTCACCATTATGGCCACCCTCCTGAAATGTTATATGCCATAAAAATTTACATTATCCCATCCTCACATCTACCCAAATGAATATATAATGAAGGCCATCAAGCCAAAATTACACTTTCTAAGGGCATGGTGCCACATCGCCTGACCCATTAGCCAAATGGGGCAATGGCAAGTCACCCCATTCTATGTTGGGTAATAGCTTAGAACCATCTATTAATATGCCTACTTCATGGGAGAATATGGGAGGAAATTCCAAACTAATGCCATGCGACTAGATGATTCTAGGAGCCCATAATTCGCTATCAAATTTGTAACTCTGTTACATTTTCACCTTATGTGGAGTGTGATAAGAACTAGAGTCTAAGATATAAGGTTCACCACTTGTTCTAGCAGTGATTCCAACCTCTAACTTGTAAATACCTTATGAATGTGAGATCTAGCTTAGAGACTACATGTCATGTTGATGATGGCTTGTGAGTCCCCTTCCACAAAGATATTATTTTAACACTGAGTCTCAACATACTTTAGGAAATTTTTTAGACCTATTAATTCCACTCAATTATTAGTAATAATCCCAATTCTCCCATAATATATGAACATGGGAATCCTTATGTGATCTCTAATTATTCCTCCAAATCCTACAGGACCTCTATTACCCTTAGAAGTTACATCAAAGTTTAGTTTTAAATGGAAGGTGGAGGGGGATTACAATATCTTGTGCTGGAGACACTAATAGGAAGAGGGTAATCTAAAGAAGGACCCCTAGGAGGGGAAGGAAACCACTTACATAGAATCTAAGATTTGATCCCTGAAGGTTGCCTATACTCATAGCACCATGATAATGCGAGGATTGTTTCTTTTACCGATTTGATAAAGGATTTTTGCATTGGGTTGTATAGGCAATATGTTATAGAGGCAAGTCAGGTGAAGAAACAGTTGCAACAAATGCTAGAATAGGGTGTCATTTGACTGAGTACATCACCATATGGGTCGCCCATCATCATTGTGCCAGAGAAGGATGGGACATGGAAAATGTGTATAGAATATAGAGCATTGAACAAAATCATGGTCAGGAATAGATACCCCCTGCCTAGGATAGATGGTCTGTTGGATCAGTTGCAATAAGAAAAATAGTTCACCAAGGTTGACTTAAAGTCTGGATATCACTAGATTTGAGTCAAAGAAGAATATACCTAGAAGAACTCCTTCAAAATCAATCAAGGCTTTCATGAGTGATTAGTCATTCCATTTGGCCTATGTAATGCACCAGCTATGTTCATGAGATTAATGAATGATGTACTATTCCGCTTTTTAGATTCATTTATTATTATATATTGGTATATAGTGCTTCCTGGGAGGAGCACATCTGACATTTGATGCAAGTGTTGGAGACATAAAAGAAGAACCAACTACTAGAAAATATCAAAAAGTGTGACTTTAATGCACAATAGTCATTGGCGTATCTAGGGTACGCAATAGTTGGAGGAGATTTGAAGATAGATATTGCCAAATGATCAACCACTACTGTACTTATAGGCCCATAGTAAGCTACAATATACCATGCATTATAAGTGGATGGTTTTTCTATAGTAGTTTCATTTGGTGATCAAGTATAGGAAGGGAAGCACAAACAAGTTGGTTGACATGATTTCAATGCCACCGACACCAAAGGTCACAAATTTGGGAACTCTTATGCACATGGCGTGATTAATGTATGATGCATACAAAGAAGTATATTTAGAGGATGAGGAATTCAAAGAGGTGTTTAAAGAGTTACAAAGTCAAAGTCATGTGCATGATGGTGAAAACTCCATTAAATACCATCTCAAGGATGGGTTACTCTACATACTAGAAAAGTTATTTTTTCCTAAAGGTGAGTGATTGCAATGAATTAAATAGGCTCACACCTCCAAGGTTGTAGGGAAATTTGATGTAGGGAATACCATGACCACCTTGTAGAGGTATGTGTATTGGTCCAACATACAAGATAAGGTAGCTACGTTCATAAGAGGATGCATGATTTGTTATATTAACAAGCCTAGCAATGGGAAAAAAGGTCTATATCATCCCTTTCCTGTACCGACTCATCCTTGGGAATGCATTTCCATGGATTTTTTTAGAGTTTTTCCAACAACTAGTAAGGTACATGAATACATATTCATGGTAGTGGGTAGGTTTAACAAGATGCGTGTTCTAATGCCCTGTAAAAATACCATCAATGGGGAAGAAGGAGAAAACGTTTTCTTTGGATAGATCTTGGTGCACTTTGGGATACCAAGGAGCATCATTTTAGATACGGATATAATATTTCTCATTTCATTCTTGACTACATTGTGGGAGAAGGTGGACACGAAGTTGAAGATATCTACAACATTCCATCCAAAGATAGATGGGAAGACAAAAGTACTCAATAGGAGTTTTATGTAACTTATGAGGGGATACAACGAGAAGCATCCAAAAACCTGGGATGAAAATATGGTATATCTTATAATAGTGAAGTCCTCACTTATATAGGAAATTCCCCATTTGAAACATGTTTTGGATATTTGTCGCCTTCACCTTTGGCCATTTGATATGGGCAGCAAGGAGTGAGGAAAGATCATACAAGAGACGCCTTGATAGTTGAAAAACTTATAGATAAGATTAGGAAAATCCATCTATAGGAACAAGATACACTGTAGAAGTCATGGGAGAAATATAAGGCCAAACATGATCAATAGATAATAGAGAAATCATTCAAGGTGTATGACAAAGTATGCATACAATTGAATAAGGTGAGGCTACAGGGGTTTGGTAAAAAAATTAAAGCTCTGAGGTATGGCCCCTTTGGGATACTAGGAAAGGTGGTTGATAATACATATCAAATCATTTTACCACCATATATGCACACTTACTCAGTTGTGAATGTAGAGAAATTGAAACTCTATGAGCCTTTTATGTTAGATTACGAAGAGAAACAATTCCTACTTTTTATGTAGGATTTGGAACTAGATGCTAAGGAAGGGTTAACAAAAGATACAAATTTTTAAAAGAGGTCAAAAACTGCAATACTAGGAAAGCATGACCTTTGGTAAATTGGGTTGAAAGGACAACTTATAGAGAAAGCTAAGTGGTAAACCAAAGAGAAAGTGGAGGAAACTTTTCCTCACCTCATTCAGTAAAATCTTTTGGGGACAAAAATACTCCCAAAATGGAAAGGTGATATTTGGATTGGATTATATACTATTTTTCATCCATATTTATCCTTTAAGAGTAGAAAAGTGGAGGAATTTGTTCACAAGACTGTTTTTCCTAATGGGACCTAGCTTGGAAAGCCAGGGTTTGAAACCTTACAGGAGAATTTAAGGCATAAAACAACAATTTTTGGGGGTAAAAATTTACTCTTTAGCACATCACATTTTCACACTATTCTACAGATAGAGACATTTCCAATGGTGCAAGGTTCATGTCAATCAGAGTTCGTATGTGAAATTTATGGCACTTAGAATTTGACCTTCCTGTTTTGATCACCACAATTTGAGAGGGATGTCACACCAGGCCCCATTATTCATGGAAGAGGGGTGATCTAAAGTTTGGGAAAAGTTGTTAATGCTATGAAATATCCCTCATCAGTATGACAAAAAATGTGTTTAGGATCGTCTCAAATTAACCAAAATGTGAGGAATTATGTGTGAATTATTGAATGTATTTTATGAGAAATTTATGAGGTTAATTAGTTTTTTAAAAAACACATAAATCAAGTAAATTGTAGAGAACTAAAACACAACAATTCATAACGCAAAGCTAATAAAGGAGGTCACCCCTCCTAGATTACATCTTCGTGGACGTACTTCAATGGCTAGGCTCTCTTTGGATTAGTGGTAAATTCTTTGATTACATGCACCTGCAGTGATCCAATGGCTTTACAACCTTCTCCACTGGATTCAAAAGACCCAAAAGCCCCAAAAATGACTATGCAAGCTTTGCAATTAGACTTTAGCTGATCTAGGCTTAACCTCCTCTCTTGGTGGCCCTAGGCTTTCTTAAACTTCAGCGTAGAAAATCGCGTACAGAAGTGTCTTTGTACCTCTGAAACCTATTCCATTATGTTCATAGCATTCAAATCATCTAGGAATGACTCTTTTGAGCCAAAGTTGGTCTAATTTAGCAAAAGTTATGGACTCTTCAATTTTCCCTAGGAAAACTCCACCAAATCTGGTGAAACGCTAGTTAGCCCCGCCAAATTTGGAGTAGCGCTAGAGTTGGTGGACTTGTTAAAACCGCTGCCAAAATTTTGGCTAGCACCCTCTGGGTTCAGCACTGGGTTGTATGGCACCCATGGAATCAGGGTTGGTCCCCTTGGGTTGGCCCCTTACCACCAAACTTGTCAGTGCATGTGTTCAAATGAAAACTCAAGGTTGTATGGCACCCATGGAATCGGGGTTGGTCCCCTTGGGTTGGCCCCTTACCTCCAAACTTGTCAGTGCATGTGTTCAAATGAAAACTCAAGCCCATAATTGTTAAATCCAATGGTGGTGGCATAGTGGTACGTCGTGGGGCTTGTGTGGGCGAGGTCGCAGGTTCAACTCCACCGGCCTCCCAAATAACATTTTACTTGACCATTTGAGAGGGCACATGGCATCATCCAGGCTTGCCATGTGTCATCCTCTCACTGGTCCACCTCAAGTGCCTTTGACAACTAAAATGCTGACACTTGTGATAGTATTTTTGAGCCACCTGTCAGAATATTTCATGACTATTCCTTGGAATATTCTTTTTGCTAACTAGGTTGTATGGATGCCTAGTCAGCATCCCAGTCAACCTTGTACCCAAAATTTTGCCTGTTTGACAAAGCAGATATAAGTCTCTATGTTTCTCATATGAGCTCCGTTTCGAGTGAAACAAGTTGCATTGGGATCATATCACTGAGGCAAAAGCGTTAGTTCAATTTTTGAGCAATTTGGATCACTTTGATTTTTGAACAAATTTTTGTCCCTAATACAGATTCTGATCACTCTTTCCCACTGAAAAGCTTTTGGACCAACAAATCTTGTTTATTTGATGAGAGTTGAATTCTCTTCTCCGTCTCAAGTTATATCAATTGATTCTACTTGGAAAAATCTCCATGACAACCACTTGGGTTCAATAACATGCCTTACCTTACAAATGGCTTAGCAGTTCAACCAATATTCTCCTTTTGTTGCTAACCCAATCCAACACTTACTGGCTACTTGGTGATTAAACACTCTGTTGTACCAAAGTGATTCCTCGGTGCTTGGAAAGCTTACTGATGCCCTTCCCACTGAGAATCATGTTCCTCCTTTGCAACATGCATTCAATGCAAACTTCTCCTTGGAAACCACTTTTCCAATTTAAGCCCATTTGAGTGAACTACAGTAATGAGTTCCAATATTAGTAATAATAAGAAAATAAATGACCATCCTTTTACCTCCACAGCTCCAAATTCCACATCTGGAAGAAAGCATTTTCCATCTCTTCCACTTCTTGGCATCAACACATCAAATGGTCTACAATGGCTGCAACTTTTTTCGACATTTGTGTCGACTTTCACTTCTTGATTCCATTATCCTCTAGTATTAACATGTTTCTCATGTAATGATTTGAGAATGAAGGCTAGTCATGAGCCTCTTTCTCAAGTGTGGACCTTCCAAAATCCTTCGACATCTTGTCACAAGAAACACCATTAACATTGAAAAAAACTCATGCAAAAATATAACTTGACGACCTCTTCATTTTGCTTCTTCAAAGAAAAAAATGTCACATCATGTGAACATTGCCATGTACTCTTACATCTTGGTGTACAAAACATTGATTAAAAACAAGTAGACAAAATATGCTTCTTCAAACAACTGACTTTCAAGTCAAGAAAAAGCATGTACAACAACTTGACAATTTACAACAAGAATTCCACATTGTCATGAAACAATTCATCACATATCCCTTTTGTCTTTGCAGACAAAATCAAATATTCAAAGTCAATATAACATACATGTAACAATCAATCAAACAGACAAGCCGACACTCATGCATGTGCAAATGATCAACATTATCAAGTTGACAACATACATGTTAACAAAGCAATCCAACCAACACAAGTCAATCACTCATGCATGTCCAAGCACAATGAAACTATTAAAAATTCCAATGTTCACATACACAAACTCTCTTGTATCTATAACAATTCTCAACTCTCTCACAAGTACAATCACAAGTACAAGAATCCCATTGGTATGTACGAGTACTTAAAGAGTTGAAATGACCAAATTTGATGACATAAAGTGAGTCAACGTACTCCACTTTTGAACACCTTCTTGGCATAAACATGCAAGTTGAAGAATGGAACATGCATGCAAATTACCATATTTGCTGCATCTAAGTGATTCAACATAACTCTACTTTTCTTGCTTCATGCAATATGCAACATACTTTTAGGAGAAACAATTATCAAAAGAAATGAAAGGCCTTAATTGGTTAAGAAATCTAACCATCTCTTTCCAAACCATTTCCATGGTGCTTATTTCAGCTGCACTTCATCATGTGTATCATCTTCACCCACATCAATTATGTAATCCTCTTTTCCATTCTTGCCAAAATATCTCCCCACCTTCTTCAAATTTCATGGATGATTTGTTGGATGTAAAGTCCAACACTTGTCTACAAGATGACCCTGCTTATGGCAATGAGTGCAAAATAATTGCATCTTCTTTTCAACATGTTTTCCATTATCCAATGAACATTTGGCTGTCTCTTTTGTTTTGAAATTTTCTCGTGTATGGCTATCCTCTTCCAACACCTTGAAACAATATAGTTATTCAAAGCACAAAAGGAACATGTAAATTTTATCCAAATCTCATGTGAAGATTTACCATGTTTATCATAATCAAAAGAATCTTGATTAAAGGTAGATTTATACCTTGCACATTCACCTTCTTTCCCTTCTTGAGGAGGTGAATTTGATTAGGTAGTGGCTCTCTTCAGAATACTAATAATGGTTTCAATGACCTTAGAGCTTTCAACATCCTCTTGTTTTCAATTTCCACTAGTTGCATGCTTATGAGCATCTTCCTGCCAAGTAGGTATAAAAGTTTTGCATTCCTCATGAAAACAAAATTCACAAGCTTGAGGTAATGAACATGTAATTAAAGTCCTTCTTGGAACATCTTCATGTGCCTTTTTGGATTTGGATCATTCTCCATCATCTTGTCCATAACTAAGGCCCAAATACCTAGGCCTTTCCTCAACAACAATTGGCTCAACTATTACTTTTGCATGTTTCCCTAACCCTTTACCTTCATAGTTCATATTCATCAATAATTTGGACCCCATTTCTCTAGTGTGTCTTTAAAAGGCACCATAACATTCATTTTGAGAGGAAATTGAAGATAAACTTGAATTGCATACCTTATTTTCATGCACATACTTCACCAGGGTTTACTTGTCATTATGGAGTTGAATCTCCATCTCATGCATATTTTCAAGAATCTATTTCTTCTACTTCTTCATGGAGATCAACTCTCCTTGATGTATATTGTTCTCCTTCCTATCTTCATTCATCTCTTGCACCATATCTCTCATGATGATAAGTTGTTGCACCATCTCTAAATCGAAGAGTCTTGCTAAGGAAGATGGATTAGAAACATCAACTGTTGAAGCTTTCATCACACTTGTAATGCATCAAAAATCTTCACAAAGCTTCAAAATGTTTCTCAACAAAGAAGCATCTTAGTCCATCTCCCTTCTTCATCTTACACACATAAACTTGCACATAGTTAAATTCTCCTTGCACAAATACAAGACCAATGGCTAATATTCTAGCTAACCTTGGCAAACCATCTCAGTGATAAAATGAGCTAATAGTGCTCTAATATCAACTTGATTTGAATGTTGGGTAAACTTGTTAATGCTATGCAAGCTTCCTCATCATTTTTTTAAAAAATGTGTTTAGGATTGTCTCAAATTAACCAAAATGTGAGGAATTATGTGTCAAGTATTAAGTGTCTTTTATGAGCAACTTATGAGGTTAATTAGTTGTTTAAAATACATATACAACAAGTAAATTACAGAGAAGTAAAACACATCAACACATAACACAAATATGATAAAGGAGTTCACTCATCCTGGGCTACATCTCCTTGGACCTATTTCAATGGCTAGGCCCTCTTTGGATTGATGGGAAATTTTCTGATTACATGCAACTACAGTGATCTAATGCCTTTGTAACCAACTCCATTGGATTCATAATACCCAAAAACCCCAAAAAATACTATCCAAGCTCTCTAATTGGACTTCAGCTGATCTAGGCTTGACCTCCTCTCTCGGTGGCCCTAGGCTTTCTTAAACTTCGATGTAGAAAAATCATGTACAAAAGTGACTTTATACCTCTGCAACCTATTCCATTGTGTTTAGAGCAACCAAATAATCTAGGAGTGACTCTTTTTGAGCCAAAATTGGTCGAATTTAGCAAAATTTATGGTCTCTTTAGTTTTTCCTAGGAGAACTCCACCAAATCTAGAGAAACTTTAGTTAGCCCCGCCAAATTTGGAGCAGCGCCGAATTTGTTGGACCTATTAAAACCACCGCCAATTTCTAGCTAGCACCCTTTGCATTCAAAACTCGGTTATATGGCACCCATGGAACCAGGGTTGGTCCCCATGGGCTGGCCCCTCACCTCCAAACTTGTTAGCGCATAGTTGTTAAGTCCAATGGTGGCAACATAGTGGCAACATGTGGGCCTTGTGTGGGTGAGGTCGCGGGTTCAACTCCACCGGCCTCCCAAATAACATTTTACCCGCCCTTGGAGAGGGCACATGGCGACCTCTGAGCTTGCCACATGTCAGCCTCTGATTGGTCCACCTAAAATGCCTTTGACTAATAACATGCAAACACTTGTCACAATATTATTGAGCCATCTATTAAAATATTTTGGAAATATTCCTTGGAATATTCTTTTTGTTGACTGTGATGTACGGATGCCTAGTCAGCATCCAAGTCAGCCCTATACCCAAAATTTTGTTCGTTTGACAAAGCGAACAAAAGTCTATATCTTTCTCATACGAGCTCCATTTTAAGTGAAACAAGTTGCATTGGGATTGTATCGCCAAGATAAACATGTTTGTTCAATTTTTTAACAATTTTGAGCACTCTTAATTTTGAGCAAATGTTTTCCCCTAATCTAGATTCCGATCAAGGGGCTAGCCACATGATTATGATGTATAAGACTTTAGAAGAGTCTATTTCATAACTCTGGTTAAGAGTTGAGTTAGTCAAACCTAACCACTATTAGGCTATCAGGCTATGTTATAGCTCGTCCACGAGGAGGAAAAGGGATTCCATTCTTTCGAGTGCATTTATTCCATAGTTGAGAAAAAAATAACAAAGAGGTATAGTAGGAAGAGCACACAAAGAGGTGCACTATATAATCTCATGGGTCATAGGTCACACTTCTTTGTACTTGCAACCATATTTCCATGCAAGGAAAGAGAGTGGAGCAACCTCACCTTCTAGTTGGGTTTTTCTCTTCAAAGGGTGTCCTAGAGCATATCTTATGTCAAATGTGTGTGTAAGATTTTATTTTTATGCACTTTATTTTCTACATAATTTTTATTTGCATGTATGCACTATTAACAATACATCTATGGATCTAGAAATCTAATAAAATTGTAATAGTGTATAACTTTACATTTTAAATATAAAATTGTAATAGTGTATAACTTTTCTCTAAAAACTTTTGTGCCCCCAAGTGGGCCAAAGCCTATTTTCTAGAGCAATGAGTCTATTTAATAAAATGTTGTTTGTGTAATTTTGATGGATAAATGAATTATTTTGTCTTCCAAATACTCAATTCAGATGAGATAATTGCACAGTGGTTCGAACATTTTATATATTCATCTAGCCACATCTTTGTTTGACATGGCTATATCAATAATGGAATTTTTTAATCTAAAATAGGTATTCATCACTCATCAGTGCTCAATATTCATCGATTGACACTAGTTAGTAGTGTAATTAGATATAGATTATCAGCTAACGGTGTAGGGGAATCATGCTAAATTTCATGTACATCATTACTTGAGGAAGTTGAGTTCCTCATGTCAATTATTTTGGATTCTATAACATTAGGCTAGCTAAATTAGTCGAGTATTTTTCGTTATCAAAACTGGTTATGGATCTAATCCACTATTTGTTGATCTTGAACCTATCATGGATTTCAGATGATTTCTATAAATTAGGAAGAGTCTGAAGAAGTGAAAAAGGGCCAAGGTTGTCTACTATATTATGCAATCAGCCAAAATATTATGTGTAATAAAATTTGATTATCAAAGAATATTTACATGCTTTTGAGATTGTGAAATATGTTTGTCTATCTATGTGATTATCATGGGGTGATTGTCTTGTGTTGTGTGTTCTCATTTCCAATTGAGAGAGGGTGAATGTGAAAGAATCAACAGTGATGCTTATGCCTAGAAAAATATTTTTATCAAGGCCTGGTTAAATCATACAGATGAATGGATGTCATCTGTGGGCAGAGGAAAAGCAATATGCTCGGAGAGTTCATTTGATTCATGTTGCAAGCCAAAACTACAAACACTAATATAAGTCTA
Organism: Pinus taeda; assembly: GCA_000404065.3. Lineage (NCBI taxonomy): Eukaryota > Viridiplantae > Streptophyta > Pinopsida > Pinales > Pinaceae > Pinus > Pinus taeda. The sequence continues at coordinate 322,042 of APFE031323484.1, read as the reverse complement.
GGTTTATGGTTGAGCATTGAATTTCGGAGATGAATGGCACAGATCAGTTGAATTGATTCCTCCTTGGTCTTAACAGAAAAATAAATCTACAACATTAATTTAATTAAATCTAATTAAATCTATAGTGGTTGAAGCATTGATTTACAAAAATCGATTGACATATGGATATTGAATATATGATTTATTTTAATGAGTATGATATACATGATTTCATGAGCATTCAAGCTCTGTGTTTAGCACCATTGTTGATGGAGAATTTCTCATTTGTATGACTTTTGAGGTTAAACCTTCAACGCACATGGTATTAATAACTTTCCAGGTATGTGTCGCATCATGAAGCGTGTAGGGAGTATTTTTTCTTTTCCTCTTTGAATAGAAGAATTTCTGCAACCTTATGGATGGAAGAACGCAAATATTGTACCAATCAATAGCATATTTTCTTGTTCAATAAGCATAAATTGTTTGGCTAGAGTCATCTTCAGCAAAATTTCGATGTGACAAGATAGAGCAGCATTGAAGTGGTTGAGAGAAAGCAAGTCACTTTTTTATAATTTATATTGAGGGCATTAACCTACTTTAAATATTGTTGAGAGTTTTTGTTTATTACAGAAGTTTACAATTCAATCCATACCACTGCTCATCTCAAATCAGTCAATTGAAGATGCAATTAATACCAATTTGTTTTATTGTGGATGTTAAAATATTGTTGTTTAGATCAGATTTGATGTAAACCAGACATTGATTTTGATATTGTAAGCATTGGTGTAGACCAATTGTCTAATATCAAATTGTTTGTCGAGAATCACCTCCAACAAAATTTAGATGTGACAAGGTAGAGAAACATTGAAGTGGTTGAATCGAATGGAAAATTTGAATGGATATTGAGAGAAATCAAGTCACCCTTGTATACTGAGGGAATTAACCTGCTTTAAATATTGCTCATGTTTTTTTTATTGATAACTGAATTGTGCAGAAGTTTACAATTCAATCCACACCACTGCGCATATTAGATCAGTCAATTGAATATGTAATTAATGCCAAATTTTAGATAAAATATGCACTGAATTGAAAAGAAAGAGATGTAGCTCTTAGGTGTGGCCTGCACCTAGAGACTACACTCACAAAACTTGAGAGATTTCTCTCATTCACTCTATTACCCATCAATCAAAGGATTACATTATTAAATACAATACTAGGAAATAGGAAGTTGTACCCAAACCCCATAACTATAGGAACTAATCCTAAACTAGGGAGAAAGTTACAACAATGTAACCATTTTCTCCATTAATAATAAATAATATTAAATTATTCTCAACTCCCCCCCTTATGGGAAAGGTTCTTCCTAATCCTAGCTCTTTATAAACAATGCAAATTTCACTCGTGCAAGAGGCTTTGTAAAAATGTTGGCCACCTTGTCACAAGTTTACAATATTCAACAACAATTTCATTTGACTTGTATTTTCTCTCTAACAAAATTGGAACTGAGTGTCTATATGCTTGGTGTTTTTGTGAAACACTGGATTGTATGCTAATTGATGGTGCTCTGGTTGTCTCTTTTGATAGAAGTGGGTTGCTTTGTTCTTTTCCTGTTATTTTTGAGAGTCTCCTCAACCAGATCGCTATCACATGTTGCTACACACAATGCTTGATACTCAGCTTCACATGATGACAAAGCTACAGTACTCTGTTTCTTGCTGCTCCATTGCTATGACCCCAGAACCTATTGTTGAATGTATAACCTGTGATGGACCTCCGATCATTCCAGGTTAACCTGCCCAGTCTGATTCTGAAAAACCTGTTAGAGTACATCAGATACAATCAGTGTATAAAAATACCCAAAGTGAACAGTACACAAAGTACCTCAACACACTTTTTGCTGCATTCCAGTGACTTTCAAGCGGTTCGCCATAAATTGGCTCAACACCACTACAGAGTATGCCAAGTCAGGTCTGGTTGTTGTAAGATATATCAGGCTGCCAACTAGCTGTCTGTACATTGTGGCATCTACCTCCTTAGTGCCATCATCACTGCTCAATTTCAGATTCTGCTGCAAAGGTGTTGCTGCTGTTCTACACTGATCCATACCAAACTTTTCTAACAGATTTGTAGCATACTCCCCTTGGGTAAGAAAAGTTTGCCCAGTATCTATTAATACTTCTAATCCCAGACAATAGTGAAGGCTTCCGAGATCCTTCATTTCAAAAACTTGTGCCATAAGACTTTTGATTCCTTTGATTAAATCAAATGCATTTCCTGTTATAATCATGTCATCCACATACAAAGAAATCAAAACAATCTGCCCTTGATTATTGTACTTGGTATACAAATTTGGGTCATTTAAACTTCTATGGAAACCATACTCGATAAAGAAAGAATCTACTTTTTCATACCAAGACCTGGGTGCTTGCTTTAATCCATATAAATCCTTTTTCAATCTGCAAACAAGATGTTCCTGCCCCTGCTTCACATATCCTTCTGGCTGTACTAAGTAAATTTCTTCTTTTAAATCACCATTTAAAAATGCAGATTTGACATCAAGTTGGTGTAATTCCCAATTATATTTAGTAGCTAAAGCAATAAGCATTCTGATTGTATTTAGCTTTGCTACAAGTGCAAAAGTATCATCAAAATCTATACCTTCCTTCTGTGAATATCCTTTTGCAACCAACCTAGCTTTTAACTTATCTATACTTCCGTTTGCATTCATTTTTGGTTTAAACGGCCACTTACATCATATAGGAGTTTTATTCTTAGGCAGCTCAACTAAATCCCAAGTATCATTTGTAAAAATTGATTCCATTTCTTCATCCATTGCAGCTCTCCATTCCTTAAATTGACTAGCTTCTTTATAATTAGATGGTTCTACAATGTTCAAAACTTTTGACATCAGAGCATAGTTTCTCAACTTCAATGGTAATTGAGTCTTCCTACCTGACCTCCTTGGTAGGGGAGGACTTACCTCAAATTTGTTTTCCTCTGCAATAACTGGGCCTGCTTTTTCACCTTCTTGCTGTTCTTCTTCATTTTCTTCTTTCTGCTCCTGTTCCTGCTCCCTCTCATCCTCGCTGCTTTCCTCCAATAGCAATGGAATGTGTCAATCATCTCCAACATCAGCTTTCCTTTCCTGCACCTGTTCATGAAAGACTACATCTCTACTGGCAAATGTCTTACGAGACTCAGGATTGAACAGTTTGTATGCTTTAAACTCTGTGCCTTAACCAACTAGGATGCATTTAACTGCCTTAGGGTCTAGTTTCTTTCTATTAGCTTTGGGTACATGTGCAAATGCTTTTGATCCAAAGACTCTTAAGTGATTTACTGCTGGTTTAAATCCATATAAGGCTTCAAAAGGGGTTTTGAAGCCAAGAAACCTAGTAGGACTTCTATTTTTCAAATATACAGCAGTATTTATCGCTTCTACCCAAAACATATTAGATAGACCCTTACCTTGCAAGCATGCTCCTTGCACACTCCACCAATGTTCTGTTTTTACGCTCTGCAACTCCGTTTTGCTGTGGTGTATGCGGCACTGTATATTGCTGAACAATCCCGTGAGTTTTGCAGTATTTCATGAATTCCTTTAATTTGTATTCTCCTCCTTGATCAGATCAGAGAATTTTAATAATTTTTCCAAACTGCTTTTCCACCAGGGTTTTGAACTCTATGAAACATTGGAAAGTCTGACTTTTCTTGTTTAAAAAATAAACCCAAGAATACCTAGTGCAGTCATCAGTAAATAACAAAAAATAGTATGCTCCCCATAGCGAACTTGTCTGCATGGGACCACATACATCAGTGTGCACTAGCTCTAAGATTTCTGTTTGCCTCCTCCTATCATGCACAAGAAACTGTTCTCTGTGCATCTTTCCTAGGGCACAACCATCATAGTTCAACTGAATGTTACGAAAGATGGGGAAACCTTCGACCATACCTTTCTTTTGTAACAACATAAGATCCTGCAGATTTAGATGACCAAACCTGTGATGCCAGAGTTGTTCAGCTGTCGACTCTCTTGCATCCATGGCTTGCTTTGGTATACTTTTTGCATCCAACCTGTATAGGCTTCCAACTCGCATGCCTATTGCAACAATTTCATTCCTGCAATCCTTTATCACACAGTGAGTCTTGAAGAATTCGACATGCATATCTTGATCATCCATCATGGATACAGATATCAGGTTTTTCTTTATTCCAGGTACATATAAAACATTTGAAAGGTGACTAATTTTTCCATTTGGAAACTTAACTGAAATCACCCCATGACCTTTAATCTGATATCCATTATCATCCCCTAGATATATTTTTGATCCATTTATAATTTCTTCAAGTCTGTCAAAAAATTCCTTATTACCTGTCATGTGAGAGGATGCTCCAGAATCGACATACCAGATGTCATCTTCATTCGATGCTGTAAGGGCACAGTCGACTGTGAACAGTCGGAATTCATGACTGAAGTCTTATTCGTCAGCAAAATATCCTCTGTGTTTTGGATTTACCTGTCTCCTCCTTGCCTCATCAGCCTGCTTCTTATGATAACAATCTCTCTGTATATGACCCATTTTTCCACAGTAAAAGCATTTCTTTTCATAATGATTTGCAAGCATACCTTTCTGAGAATGCGGATTCTTCTGTGCTGTTCCTCCTCTTTGCTTTGATTGCTGCTGTGGCTGCCTTCCTTTAGATAGTCGTCGTTTTTCCACCAGCGCGAGATCGTCACTTTGGGGGTTCAGATTCAGGTTCTGCCTTCGATCTTCCTCTTGCTGCAAGATCGCAGTGAGATCATCGAACATGGGTGCTTTCTCCCTTGCTGAGACTCCAGTGATGAAGGTTTGAAAATCATCACGCATCCCATTCATTGTAATTGCAACAAGATCTTCATCATCCACTGCCACTCCAATGGCCCCCAATCCGTCTTTAACATCCTTAATTCGTGCTACAAATGCAGTAGCAGACTCCCTTTCATCCATCCTCATCGAAAATAGCTTGCTTTTCAGAGCCAAAACTCTGTTTGTATTCTGGGTCTCATAGAGATTTTTTATTTTCGTCCAGATCTCGGCGGAAGATTTACAATCTCTGATGTGTGCAATGACATTGTCTTTCACAGACATCTTCAGCAGGACTTTGGCTTTGTTTTCTCGTTTTTCCCAGTCTTCCTTCTGTGTGGTTTGGTTTGTTGCAGTTGGCTTCTGCTCGTTGCCTGTCACTATAGCCCAAGCATTCGCACCTTCGAGCAGAGTCTGGATCTTAAACTTCCAGTTCGTGAAGTTAGATCCGTTGAGTTTACCAGACTTGTTAAGGTAAGATTCCATCGTGTTACTCATTGTGAATCTTCTTAACAATAACAGCAAAAACAATACCTGTCAGATCGATCTGTCACCTCTGCTACCGATCTGCAGTGTCTGGCGCTCCTACTCCAATGACCAAATTCGGTGTTTCCAACACAGTCGAAACAATCATCTGATCACAATTAATCCGATCCACCTCTCCTGGATTGCTCTGCCACTTCGCCGATCCTGCTCTCCTTGCAGATCGCCAACACGAAGTCGAGGTTTCCCGCAGATCTCCTCTGGCGCTTTCCCGATCTCTCTCTCCCAGACTGATCTGCACCTCCGCCGATCCTGCTCCGTTTGCAAACTGCCAAACGAAGTTCACGCTGTTCAGGGATCTCCTTTGCGCTACCCCGAGCGAAAAATCCGCGCTAACTAAAAATTGCTTAGAGTAATTTAATTGAAGCGATTTTCCCGGTAAAATCTGCGTTAATCGGTCTTTCTGGCGCGATAGCGCGATTTGTCCCTCAAAATCCGCGCTCTAGCACGATTTCTCCCTCAAAATCCACGCTAATTCCCTCTTTTGGCGCAACTGTCAGTGCAAAATCCGTGCCAATCGGCCTTTCTGCTCAGAAAAAAAAAATTCTGAGTCCGAGCCAGGTGTTCTGCAGTCCACCTGCTCAATCGAGCACAGAGCTCTCGTGTACACTCACAGCCACACAGGCAATTCCGCCACACAGGAAAGCTAGCTTCTACAGGCACTTCAGCCTCACAGGTGACAAAGATCAGGCTCACTCAAGCTGAGCTCTGATACCAAGTTAAAATATGCACTGAATTGAAAAGAAAGAGATGTAGCTCTCAGGTGTGGCCTGCACCTGGAGACTACACTCACAAAACTTGAGAGATTTCTCTCGTTCACTCTATTACCCATCAATCAAAGGATTACATTATTAAATACAATACTAGGAAATAGGAAGTTGTACCCAAACCCCATAACTATAGGAACTAATCCTAAACTAGGGAGAAAGTTACAACAATGTAACAATTTTCTCCATTAATAATAAAATAATATTAATTATTCTCAACTATTTTTTTGACTGCAGATGTTAGACTATTGTTGTGTACTATTGTTGTGTAGATCAGACTTGATATAACCAAACATTGATTTTTATATTGCAAACATTGGTGTAGATGGAAAGTTTTATTCTTTTAATTCGTGAGAGAAGGAAATGTCATACTATTGTGGTGTTGTTGGAACAAATCATGAGACATAAAATTTGGCACCAAGTGATTTGGTGCCATTAACTAGTCACTTGAACAATATTCAATGGATATATTTGAAATAATATTCCTGGAACAAAAACTACTGCAAAACCGAAAGGATTTTTTTACAGGAGACAAGGGTTGATCTATTATATTTTTGTTATATAATAACAAAAAATGTCTATTATATATGACAATGTTGTTGATCTATTATATTCATTGTATAATACAAGAAATGTCTAATATATATGACAATGGAAGAGGACCGGTGTTAGTGATATATATGGCAATAGAAGAATCCCAGTGTTAGTACAAGATAACTGACTCGGAAGATAAAGATGAGGATGTGTACATGTGTTTAGTTAGTTATACACTAACACAGAATAATAATCTTGTGGCTTGGACATGACATAATCATAATAATAATTTGGACTTCATATTATATCAAGATAGTAAAGAATATGAAAAATTCAGCAAGATTGAAATTTTATTGCACGTAGTCTAGTTTCTAGTACTACTTCCCTAACCACATCTATGGATGATATTAATATTATTGTTTCTCTAATTTTTCATCCCTTGTTACCATGGATACTATGTGAAAATCAATGAATACAATGACAACTATTTTCTCCATATATAATTTGCAATTAGCCTGTTACCTTGTTATGAGATTTCATATTAAGAGGGGTCTTTGATGGTCATCTAAGAGACATTTTTGTGTAAATATTTTAGGGTAGTTGCGACATTATCATATTTTTCGACCAAGTTATTTTTCATATATAGAATTCAGAATGTTATTTTCAAACACCGAATCACATTAAGTCTTAAGTACTAATATTAGTTCTTATATTTATAGTAACAAGATTATTTACCTATAAAAACTTCTTTGTTTTAGATTGGATATTCATCACTTGTTAAGGATGGCACCACAAGTGATCTTAGGCTAATAGTATCTCAAGTTTAATTTTGAATCTAAAATTATTTAATTTGAGGTACTTGGTATCTACTGGGTACCTATTCTGATTTCCTATTAACCTATTCTGTTATTAAATAATTGGCAGTACTCTGTTATTAAATAATTGGCAGTACGCTTTATTCGGTGCACCATCCAATGTTTGTGCAATGATTAGAGCCATCGGGAAATTTTTTAATTACATTAAGAGGAAAGGGGTGATTGCTTTCAAGGATCTCACGTTGCTATCCTATGTGAATATGGACATATTTATGATTCTCGAGCCATTGGGAAATTTTTTAATTACATTAAGAGGAAAGGGGTGAGTGCTTTCAAGGATCTCACGTTGCTATCCTATGTGAATATGGACATATTTATGATTCTCGAACAAATGACGACAAGTCATATCACATAATTGATTTAATGGTTTTCATTTTACATAAGACCACAAGCCTCCAACTTCATTTTCTATGTTATACAGAGGCACTAATAGTAGCAGTTATCCTAAACATTACATGGTGGCTTCTTATTTCTTTAACAGAGGAGCATGAGACTTATTATTTATGTCATGATTTTGTGACCAAATTGGTAGAATATACAACAAGAACTAATTCTTCACAAAATATATATTTATGTCATATGGGAGAACTACCTTATTTGGAAGAGATGGATTTATGGCTTAACTTCACAAAAACAACGGTATTTTTACAATCTATCCGAACATTATTTTTGACATAAAAGTTATGCAACACAAATAAATAAGAAAATGGTTATGGTTATTCTAACAAAAGCAATGTTAATCGTATAAAGTCAACAATAGGTAATAGTTACTGTAGCTGGTGTGTTCAATGTGCCTGCTTATTTTAGGCCAAACATAATACAATTTATTTTGTCAATATTTTGTAGTGTTTTGAATGGATGGAGGACTATACAAAGTCAAGAGATATGAACTTATTATTGACATTATTTTGATAATATATTTAGAATTGAGATAATGGTAACAAAATAGGTGAAACATCATTGAAATGTTACAACTTAAAATAAAGCAGTAAGTCTTATCGTGTAATTGATATCCAAGATTGGTTGTAAGATTTCCTTGAACTGCCACATGTACGGTAATGATAATTTTGGATGAATTACATGTTCGATATCTGTAGCATATGTTTCTTCAATGATTTATATTTTCACATTGAAAAAAACAAAAATAGTACAGTTAACTAGAGGGACAAATTTTACCATAGGCCTCTTTATTGAGATTGAATTGTAAGTGAAACGTTGTTGAAACTTGAAACTAGTTTTTTGCAAGGGTCAGCTTTTTATATTACCTTCCACAGGTTTGATAGATGATGATTTTATTGTGTAATTTTCGAGAAATTCCATGTTTAATATGTCCAACATAGGTTTCTTTAATAATTTGTATTCCTGCATTCAAAAAGAATAGATAGTATGGTTGATCAAGAGGGAAAGTTATATTCATAGACTTCTTAGTGATGAAACTGAATTGTAAGTGCAACATTGTTGAAACTTGAAAGTGAGGTTCTTGCAAAGGATCAACTTTTTGTATAATTTGTAGTTTTTAAAATAAATGAATTTATTTTGTACTTTAATTCCTTTTATGCTTAATCATGCAAGCAATATTGGGAGAGCATAATTACATGGTGGAACAAATCATCACATAATTCAGAAGTTACATTTATTTATGTGATGCTTAAATCTTTCCTTTAAGAATTATTCATAGCTCCATTTACAGGGATTAGTATTATACTTTTGAAAATTTTTGTCATATTATCAGTTTGTGTTTATGCTTGGACTAGGAATTTAGATGTTTGTTATGCTATACTGTAGGGAATGTGGGTAAAATTTAGCTCTGAGACTTTATTAGTTGTTCCAAGGAAATTTTATTTCCCAGTTCATAACTATATTGAAGTTGTGATGTATTTAAAGTTGCAAATTCATGAAGAAATTTGGGTGAAAAAAATATCCTTACTCAATATTTTTTATTTTTTGACATGAAAAAAGGTCTTTTAGAGACACATTTTTATCTATCACAACAGATTTACATGATTCACAAGGTGAGAAATCAATATTTGGTATGATTTGTATTTTAGGTTTGATAATTATAGATAATTTATGGGCTATAAATGTCTTCGAAGTCTCACTTCTAATTTAGTATTCAACTGAACATATTGAATACCTTATACGTAGTTATTTTTCCCTTCACACACTTCTCATAACTTCCATAACCATTAGGTAGGGACATGAAATTTCGATACTATTTTTCTTGTTTAGTAAAATATTACTCAAGGTTTCACAAAGTTTTATAACTTATTGAAAGTTTTATAAAGTTTGAAGGCTTATTTTTTTAAAGTCTAATTCTTTAAAAGGTGTTAGCTCAATGGAAGAGCATCTACTTTACAAGCAGGAGATTGGTGGTTCGATTCCATCATGCCATAATATTCATATTGAATTGTGATGATTATTTTTTGGTAACAAAATCTCTTTTGAATATCACCAATGAGCTTGTGGTGACATTTTTCGACCCACCAAAATATGAAAGGGTTATTGTCAATGAACGCCACCATATATATGCATTGATAGTGGTGACAATAAAATGTCTATCACCATAAATCATTGTTATTCATATGAAATGGTGATGGTCATTATCTGTGATTATAATCATTATTTGTGACGGACCTTGAATGTCAGCACAACACCTATACTATTAGTAATGTGGCCTTTGGTGATGAAGACTCTTTTGACCATCACCAATGATCTTATGGTGGCATTTTTTCACCGTTGAAAAATATGAAATGGTGATGGTTAATGAACATCGCCATTTATTTGCATCAATAGTGACAACTTTCAAAGGTCTATCACAATAAATCGTTGTTGTTCAGATAAAATTGTGATAGTCACTATCTGTCATTATAATCATTATTCATGACAGACCTTGAATGTCACCACAACACCTGTATTTTTTGCATCGCCACCTTTGGTGACAGATGCTAAGGTCTGTGACCATTACTCATATGAAATGGTGATGGTCACTATCCATCATTATAAATAATTATTGGTGATGAAACTTGAATGTCACCACAACACCTATACTTTTCGCAATGTCACCTTTGGTGATGTTCAGTTTTTGGTGACATTTTTCAACCCTCGCCAATGTCCTTTTTTCTTATGATGTTTTCTTTTTCCTTTGGTAAGATTTTTACTTTCTCGTGTGGTATTCTTCCATTCTAGCTCTTTTATTTTATTGAGCATGAAATTACTTTATTTTTATGGATTACACGAAATTATTGCACTACTTGAAGTTGGGTTGCCACCTTTGCATGAATTAGCTTTCAACCGATATGATCTAACTGAAGTGTCTATAAATGCATTAACAAAATCTTGCCAAATATTGAGGTATGATGCCATTTTTCTATAATGATCAATCAACTATAGTAAGATCTTTCAACATTATATTTCATGTGTTATTCATAGAAGAATATTCGACGTTTGTGGTGGTTTTTATTAATGATAAATATTCAATGTTGTTGAGGAAGGCTATTGATTTGCATGGTCATTTCAAGGTTCCTAAATATCAAGTTCTTCATCTTGGTGTTCCTCTAAGTCTGATGATTAGTACTATGTATTTGCAAAGTCATAGATGATTTGTTTGACAATTAATTAATGTTTTCAATTGATTTGATGATCTCACTGAGATTTTTCCTTATGGATGTACGACTTGAAATCACTTTTAGTTGAAGCATTTTCTGTTATTGATGATCTTGAAGAATGCTAATTTGTTGTCTGGAATTACAAGAATTTATGATTGGAATCTAAGGAACCTATTGCTCAAAAAAATCTTAATAGTTTGTAGTGTTCATGCCCTCAACTCGAAAGCCTTCACCTAATTTGGAACAATTACAATAGATGAAGGGAAGCACAAATTTATCCCATTACACATGAATGCATCCTAGACTATGCTAGATATCTTTTTTATATATATGTTGTACTGTAAGGGGATTGAATTATTATGCACTGAGATGAGTATTTTAAATCAATGTCTAGGATGGACTATGTTAGATTTGTTCTTGTACATATGTTGCATTGTAAAGGGATTGAAATTCAGGTTGCAGTTAATATGTAAGATGCGCAATTTAAATCAATGTCTTGGATGGTTGCAAAAATTCCATTCACTTACAACGTATAGAATGTTAGAAATATGGAAAGACGATTGTTAGTAGGTTTTGTGGATGGTTGATACTATTGGTATTTTTGTGCTCAAATTGATTCTTATGCTAATAATATGGCGTTAGAGAAATACATTGAACGAACTACACAAGCTATGTGGGTCATGCTACAGGGTGTGACTTTGAGGTAACTCCATTGAGTTAATTTTTAGTAAGTAAAAAATAGGGGCTACGTGATTATGGATTTTATAAAGATTATGTGATTATGTGTCAAGCATTTTTTAAAATTCAATGCCCACACATGCAATTTCAAGGACTGCCTTAACTCTTCACATAGTTCTTTAAAGTGTGCTAGATCAATGGAAGAGCATTGTCTAACATTAATTAATCGACAATTTTGTAGTTTATTTTTAATTAAATACTTTTTATACTGATTTATTTCAATGGTGAGATATTTTTGTGCATTCATTGCTTTATATTGTCTCTGGCTAGACAAAAGTGATATTGTATTATCTTTAAATACATTTTTTTATTGTCACTAGAGAGACGATAGCTAGGATTAAGACATATTTACTTGAATCCTGAGTATTGTCTGTTGGGTAAAAGAGGGCCTGCATAATAGTTTTGGGGCTCAAAGCCCACAATGTTGGGAATGGTATGGTAAGGACTCCGCGAAGTGTGTGGAGCACGAAGTGAAAATGAGTCAAGTTAAAGGGTTGTCCATCCAAGAAATAATATAAAATAATAGGAAGTGAGTCGACTTGCACATGGTCCGTGGACCATGGGAATGTATAAATAGAGTGAGGCTCTAAGGGTAAAAGGTAGCTTTGGGATTTGAATTTGAATGGTAATGAGTTCATGAGCTAAGAAGTTTTGGAGTGTCTGTAAGTACGAGTCAAGAGTGTTGGTGGGTAGATAGAAGCTCTACAGCTGTGTGCGCAGAGGCCTAGTAAAGTCCACAGCTGTGTGCACGGACCCCTGCAACTGAGTGTGCCAGGTAGATCTGGTTGTATTAACAGAAGGGTTGAATAAAGATAAGTTGATTCCAAATTACTGTGCCAAAACTGAACTGTTGTGGATCTGATTGATTTACGATCAATATTTCTGTTGAATCTATATGTGTATGCTTATGTTCTGGGTTAATCCAAATCTGTATCTCTTTTGAATGCACACACTGGTTATCTTGATCAAATCTTTGTTTAATGACCGTCATAAGTAGATCTGATATATAATAACTCATTATGTAATTAGTATTGAGGAATAGCCCTTGTTCAGATCTGCGCGGAAGCAGAGTAGCGCGAGGCTATCGAATAGTGCGCGAAACCTCCAGACCACATCAAGACATCCCAAGGGTGCGAAATCCTATTTCCAACACCCTCCACTGTTACTTGGGGTGTGACTTTAGTCTGCACTCGGTGGGTTGTTTTTGAAAGGGTTGGTAGCTGTGAGATTTGTTTTGCTAAATAACTCTTCCAAACATGGGTCAGGACCATATAAGCCAACAAATGGTTCCATTATCAGGACTGGGATCTGCTTAAGGGATGTCTGATGTTGGAACACTGGAATCCTACAAAGAAAGAGCTTGAAGATTGGTTGGATTAGAAGCTTCACGAGTTCGTGGTTCAGGAAAATAGAAACCCATGGATATCAGAGGAAGGGTGGTTGGAACATTACATATCATAGATATCCATGAAATCTTCTTCGTAACATTCTCAATAGAGTTGTATGAGTGGATCGCAAGGTTAGACAAAAGTGTGGGAAGGTGTAGACTAGATCAACCTATTGTGTGGACTCCACAATTGGTGCGCAAGCTAGAACCATCTGAAGATAAAATCGCATGCGTAGTAGATCACTGGTTGGATAAGGTAATAGGAGGGTTTATTACTGAGTTTGCGATAGACACAACTATGAGTTATAGTGAAGCAGAAAGACGCTTTCTCTAAGGGCACCAGGGTAAGTAAATTAGATCATTGAATACTTGGATTAAGATGCTATTGTGTGAGAAATAGATTATGTGAATTTATTGATGTCAAGTGTAACGCGGAGTGGAAGAGGCTATCAAGGAACCGAAGGACTAGAGAACAGTCTGCTAATTTCTATTTCATGGGAGAGTGAGGAGGAGATCACGAGGTTCTCTCCAAGAAGCATGGTCTGGTTGATTAAACAATGCTTTCCACTAATACCACCTCTATCTACACCATCACCCACTTCACCGACATAAATCCATCTTCACCCACTCTACCTCCACCTCCGCCACCACCAAGGGTTTGGATGGCAAGTGCAGTCAAGTTGCCGATATTTAAGGGTCTAGGAAATGAGGAACCAGGTTAGTTTTGGTTTGTGGTAAGGGCTCTATGGGAAGCCCAAGGCATAACGGATGATAACATCAAAAAGGCTACCATGGTTAGCGTGCTCCAAGTCCGTGCATTGATGTGGTATATAAAGTATTCAAGCGATCATCCGAATGCGGGAATAACAACGATCCAAGATGCCTTGGATAAATAATTTGGTCGACCAAAATCAGAGACACAATCGGTCATTGGGTTCAAGGAGATAGTGATGCTACCGGGTGAAACCTCGTGGGATCTAGATCAAAGATTAAAAAGCATAATCCATGAGGCTAAAATGACATTGACGGATGCGTATCACTGTGTGTGGTTTTTGGTGTCCGAAACACCACACCTAAGGACGACGCTATCACAGCAAAAGATCTCAACCCAAGTCAAAGCATTAGAAACTATGATGTGATTACATGAAACCCCAATACAAGATCTGGGGTTCGGAGTTCAGCAAATCCATGCGCAACTACAAAAATTGAGCTTAGAAATGCAAATCTTGAAGCAAGAAAGGACGACCCGATCGGAGGCACATACAAAGGTAGGATGCATTAAATGTTAAATTCAAGAACATGACAAGGACCATTGCCACGTCTTCGCAAACTATCTGGTGGGCAGGGGCCCGATGCCGCTAAAACTAGAGGTACAAGTAGGGCCAAGTATGGCACCCGTGCTCTGGTGTGCAATTTGTCAAGTGGGTGGAAAGCACGTAATGGGTAACTCTCAGCTGTTGTAGAAGTATATTGAGACCCTGCAACAGCTGTATTGCAATTTTTGTAGATCAGTGGGTCATGATGAGAGAATATGTCAGAGTTATGACTTAATGATGGAAAGGACGTAGCCAAGGGAGAGGAACGGGGCCTAGGCGAGGGTGTGGATATATAATATATTATAACTACAGAGGGCTAGGACATTATGCTCGCAACTGTACTAACTTGACGAGGATATCTTTCCCATATTGTGAGCAGTTTGATGATGAAATGGTAGATTGCCTGACATTAATTGCCCAGATGCGTGAAAAGGGAGTATTACAGCCCACTCCAACCCAAAATGTCCAAATGATGAGGTTGGAACCACACAAAGAAGACCCTAGCATAAATGTGGTATTGAGGAGTGGCGCACCCATGGGAGGAGATACGCGAAAAGAGGTTACAGAAGATGTGATGGGTCATGATACCCCTACAGGGGAACCCAAATTTGAAGTGGAACAAGGGACAAAGATGGCTAAGGAAGCTCTGAAGAGCTTCACGGAAGTATCTACTCCAGGTAGGAGGGATCCAATTGAGCATGGATGGATCCCTCTATACTTACTACCTTTTTAGAGACATGTATGAAGCTGTTTCATGATATTACAACCATTAAATGACTGCAAGAGCTGATCATTAAGTGTGCAGTGTCAGGCGAGCCACGCATAGTCTGAAAAATAGAAAGACATGCTCTATGTACTAGATGGAAGATGTGTATGATAACGCAAATCAGTGAGTACGAGATCGGCCAAGTCATTTTGGATTTAGGGTCAGGTGTGAATGTGCTACCTAACCAAACATGGGAATGCATGGGTAGGCCCACACTACAGTGGTCTCCTATTTAACTAAGGATGGCCAACCAGCAAAAGATCCTACCAATGGGCCGAATGCAAGGGGTGACAATGGACATTGAAGGCGTAAGTACGTATACCGACTTTGAGGTAATAGAAATTGTGGATGACACTAATCCCTACCCTGCGTTGCTAGGAATTGATTGGGCTACGAACATGAATGGGATCATCAACTTAAAAAGGCGGAAAATGACGTTCGATAAGAAGTCACTACAGGTAATTATTTTGCTGGACCTGGTTGAAGGAGAATGCTACAATGAGCTAGTGCGTCATGAGGACAATGACGATGCACTGGACTGCATATACCAGATAACAGTGCAAGATCAGGGTTGGGTGGATCCCGTAGTGGACGAAAGATTCTCATGGGAGTGTGATAGTTTTTGCACATCAGATATAGATGAGGAAATGGAAAGATGGCAGAATATATTGCAGGAAGTCACCACACTCAACTGTAATATGATGATTAGATCATTGCGGCACATAACCACTGAAGTAAGGCAATGGTCAGTAGATAGCAATGCAATTAGTGAGGGACAGTTTGCCAACACCTTAATCATCACCTAGAAGTAGCATGGTGCGTCGGGCAAAGCACCACATGCGCAAAGGAAGCTGAGAAAGAGAAGATGGTTCCATGTACGGATTGGAGGACATGCACACTGGAGCAAGGCAATCATTCATTTACAACAAAGGGCATGGCCGTATGTTGCGCGACCATCGCACCAACTGAATATATGCGTAACAAGCATCTACTAGGCCAATACAATCATACCTAGAGTAGGATATGCCAAGGGACCTCTATCCACGATCAGATAGGCCATTTCTCCCATGGTCCAACCTGCACCGGAAGACCTACATGACGAGATTTGGAAGTTATGGGAAGTTGTTCAGCGTGGCAATGCGAGACTTCACCAGTTAGCGGAAATGGGGGCCAGACTCTAAGAGAAAAGTGTGAGGCTGGATGAAGAAATTGATAAACTACAATTAGAAGTCAGCGACACATGCTACACGAAAGAGCTAGTGAAGGTACTAGACTTGGCTGGCTCTCCTACATTATTAGGACAACCCACGACCTTGCTATCATGGTTGTGCTTGCACCCTAGGGCACATGAAAATAGATGGTGATACACCATGAGACTCAAAGGAAAGCAAATGGTGCTCATAGCCCAAGCTAGTAGGGAAGCGGAAGGCTCGCACAACAAGTGTGACCACCTAACTATCTATAGAAGGCCCAGTCCTAGTGCTCCACATAGTTGAAAGAGGGTGTGGGACTACAAAATAAGCTGCAGAAAAGTTGTGCATGGACGATCAACTGCATAGAATGCACCCATGCACCAGGTGCAGCACTACCCTAGGGAGGGAATGGAAAGCAATTGTTGCAGGTATTGTTCTTAACAGGATGTACCATTTAAGACACAGAGGAGCGGGCGGTGGGCAATTAAGGTGTAAAGGGTACCTGCCAAATTCACATTAATGAGCCACGAGGTGGGTGAATGAGCGATTTTGAATATGAAATCATATATATCACGTAAGCCAAGGGGCATACCACAAAGTTTCATCTTGTGAAGAATTGGACATCCTGGGTTCTGGCCGAAAGGAGCAAGATGAATGACAAAATATTGAAGGAAAGCCCAAGGTTTCAGGCATTGCCAAAGGAATACCGAGAGTCACTCCTCGGGTCAATAAACCCTACCGTAGAGAGTCCACAGAATCCCACACTGTAGGTAGCAGAACTCCATAAATCACCCCAGATGCCGCAAACTAAGAAGGACTCCTAGATTCCAGAACCGGTAAGGAGGTTACCGTGACATCTGCACTTTAGAAACCTCACAATTGAAGAAAATGGCAAAACTGTCACAATTGAAAGCGATGAGGAGGAAGCGAGCTCTCCAAAATATGTCGAAGAAATAAACCTTGACGAGGATACTATCCAACTAGTACGACGGCCCAAGTATGTGCCTCCAAGTAAAGGGAATGCTAAGGTACCTACTAATCTGGATGAAGTTGATAATATACTCATCACCCAGTCTCTTCCAAAAGTGGTTCCAGTTTAAAGCTCGGTGGTTGCCTGTATTGCGAGAATGAAATTTGAAGATTGGGAGTTGGTAGATATAGAAAAATTTGCCCACTTGGCGACTAGCGTACTGATGGAGCAGAGTGCAGAAGGGACAGTTACAACCCTGTAGCCAAAAGAGTGGTTGCGAAAGGTGGAAAAGGCCGGGCTGCTCTGTCTCTTGTCCATCCCCCACTTTCTTCGGTCCCCTATCACAATATTGGTCATTAGACAATTGCTCTATTTGGTCCATGATGGAATATTATGGATCGGAAAACCTATCCGCATCACCACCAAACTCGTTCATAGGATCTCGTAGCTTCCCTGTGAAGGGAGAGAGCCTAGGGAAATTTTCGATAAGAGTGGCAAAGTAACAATGATAGAAACCTTGAAAGAGAAATATAAGCTCGAGAAGGGGCAGCAAGGGTACGTTATTGATAGTATTTCAGATAAGGTAGGCCACGTTGCTACCTAGTTGCTGGTTGGGAAAGTGATGTGGAAATGTCACGGCACCAGGGTTCCAGCCATAGTTATTGTGCTTGCTGAGGAATGCACATCCGGAGAATAGTTCAATTGGTCGCAGTTCCTTTGTGAAGAATTCCTGACCAATTGTCAGGATGTGCAAGAGGAGGGAAAGACCTTTCATTATGCGTGGCTGCTACTGTCCATTGTGCTAGTTACCACTAAGTTACCTGAAGACAGTCAGTTCCCCACCTTGGACCATGATTGGCCAGAAGCCACCAAATATGATTCCCTTTGGGCAACAAGGGATGTTGTATTAATCCAAGGCATCAAGATCTTTTGGATACTGATGGGTGCGAGTGTGCAACAATGGATTAACGAGCAACCCTGCCTGTCCACCGAAATCTATGAAAGTGTGAAGCATATTTCTGATTTTAAAGTGGACATGCATTTTGTCTACATACGGGCGCACAAGGACCCTGACCAAACATGGACCACACTCCCTTTCATTTCCATTAATGAAGCTATTGATGCAGTGTTGGATACTTGGCCACTAGCATTGCATGGACCAGATGTAGTGGGGCGCAATGAGGCTGCTATTTGCAAGCAAAAGGATGAAGTTAAGCACACAACACAGTAAAAGTGGAATGAACAACACACTACAGAGGTTCAAGCGGCTTGGGAGGTAGCGCAACCTTCAACAAAAAAGGCACCAGTAGGAGGGGCTGTGTCGACAAAGGACAAAAGCAATTAGAAGGTACCCACAGAGACGACCATGGAGACAAGGATAGAAGGAACACCATCAACCACCACGGGTGCGCCCTTAAAGCGGCCAACATCGACAGAACGGATGAAGCCACAGAAGAAGGCCAAGGCATCTAAATGGGATGGTGAACTGACCACCTTAACTGAGGGTGACCTAGGGGACATAGGGGACACTTTTTATAAAACCACTTGGGATACAATCAACAATGCCATGTCAGAGCACCAAATTGTGTTAGGGGAGCTCCACATGCAGATCCAACGATTGGGTACACGAGCAGCGTAGACATGAACCACCACTACTCATGAGGTTACAGGTATGTCAGCCACCGGGCAATTACTTAAGGCTCGACTAGCTCATACTATAACGATTCCAGCAAGAGCATTGATAACAGAAAATGACGAGGATAGAGTTGTGGTGTTAGGGTCCAACCCTAACCCCCTTATTTATGTAATAGGATCAAGTCATAGTTATAGTTAGGTAAAGAGTCAATAAAGCCCATATTAATGATTGTAAGTGGTTAACTCGAATTTAATGAAGCGACCATAGTTAGTTGCAAATGGGCCATGCTATTAGATAGATGTTATTAATAAGAACCATAGTATTGCCCCATGGTATTTCATGTATGAATCGTATATAAAGGGTAGAGACTCCCCTCGAGGAGAATCGTGTCTTATTTTTTAATTGAGCTTAGCTCTATTAGAGGTTTCCCCTCAAAGAGGCAAGTGAACGTTGCTTTCTGAATAATAAAATACTAGTTGTTATTTATCATTGTTCTATGTTTTGGGTATATTTCTTCGCATATTTGCTATTTTGGTATCCTCTTGCAGGTTAAGAGCATAACAAGTGGTATCAAAGCGCTTTCCAAGGCTGGCGGGATCTCCAATTTTTAGCAAAAAAAAATTTGGCTAGAGATGTGTTCCAGCGTCTTTAAACCACGAGATATGTCATTGAGAGCATAAACCTACGGATTTGGGGAGGCATGCACGTAGGAAATACAAGAGGTGGTCATGCTTGTTGGACTCCCTTGTAACCCCTGTGGGTACTCCTTCAAGTAGTAGCGCATTACATAGAACCGCGCACGGACTGTCTTCCAAGTACCCTCTGGGTATATCAGAAGCCCCCAAGCTCCCTTGAAACCTCTCCATAGATAAACTGTCGACTGTCTTACTGCTATAGTACACTGAGAACAACACTCGGGGAGATTACTCGTGCATACGATAGGGTAGTCAGGTTATACGGATAAGGGTACAGTTGATCCTCCTCGGTTAGTGCCTTGAGTGATTGGGCCGAGTACTACTGTCAGAACCTTATGTGTATTGTGATTTGTAGCACCTGACACTCCTAGAGACCATAGTTCCCTTCTCTATATCTAGATCACGCATCATCTTTGCTAGATCATATCTCGCAGGTGGGGTTTTGTCGCAGCAACAACAATCAGTTCCACTGTTCAGATCTATCAGATCAGCTATTCAAATCTATCAGATCCATCAAGTCCACCATCTAGATCTAGCAATTTGGGCTTTGTAGCCGTCGCAACAATTAGATCTGCCATTCAGATCTGACTAATTGTGTGGGTTCCTATACTTGGGCATGATTTTCGCAGGACTTGGGTAGCATTGAATTTTCTGGGATTCGGCCACTGTAGTATTCCTAAGCGATTAAAACTCTGTTTAGAGTTTAAAAAAACGGGACGCCTATTGGAGACTTAGCCCATAAGAATCAGGTCGACGAGCTGACGAAGGTGGTACCATTCAATTATTAGTGCCAAATATTTCGGGCAGTCCCAAATTTCAAGTACATCGGGTCGGTGCATGGTAGAAACTAGAACTCAAGCTATGGCTAATGAGAGGATTGACAACCTTGAATCAACATTGGAAGATGTATTGTTGCAGCTGAAGAATGTAAATGAAACACTCTCAAAGTGCAAGATGGAGGAACGTGCGGAGGCATATATTGGCAATGAAAACATTGAGGGTGAGTCTAGCCAATCTCTTCACCTCTTTGGCACCCACCAACAATCCCAGCCATGACCACCCAAGCTGGACATGTATAAATTTGATGGTTCTCACCCGGCCACATGGATAGCACAAATGGAGCAATATTTCACACTGAATCACATCATGGATGATGCGACTCAGCTTAGTGTGGGTAGCATGTACTTGGACAATGAAAGATGGCAATGGTGGCAATGGCATCAACATTGTTATGGAAGGCCCTTAACTTGTCAGACATTCAAAAAAGCTCTTACAGATCACTTTGACCATGAATCTAATTTTTTGGGTCATCTCACTAAGCTCCAACAGACAGGAACAATGAACGAATATATTACAGCCTTTGAATCCTTAGCTTTCCTCACAGTAGGTCTACACGATGAGTTCTACGTGGAATGTTTTGTCAGTGGTATCAAAGAAGCCATACAAGCCCACATCCGACCATAACACCCTATCTCATGGCTGCATGCTTTCAGAATAGCCTGCGAAGTAGAACGTGCATTAGTGGCCTAGTCCAATCGCCCAAATTTCATAGCCAAGGGTCAGCCCACCTAGGCTCAAAGCACTACCCAAACACTCAAGGTTCAAACGGTGTCACCAGCAGAAATGGCGAAAAGAAGAAAGCAAGGATTGTGTTACTGTTGTGATGAGAAATACTCCCCCGGGCATATATGCAAGGAGCCCAAATTCTTTCAAATTGATGCTACTGATCACAGTTCATCGGAGGAAGCCCCACCACTTGAGGAATGAGAGGAGGAAGAAGAGGACAACCAGTAGGACAATGTACCTGATGAACCAGTTATCTTGCTGCATGCTTTGGCAGGGATTTCTTCTCCCCAAACTCTCAAAATCAAAGGTTTTATTAGGCATCGCCTAGTAGTAATCTTGATTGATAGTGGCAGTACACATAACTTTATCCATCAAAGAGTCGCGGAAGTTGTGCATTGTTTTCTCTGAGCAGTTTCTAACTTCCAGGTCCAAATTGCTGATGGGGGAACAATGAAATGTGAAGGCAGTTGTGAAAATGTCAAACTTCAAATGGGGGATTATCAATTAAAGACCCACATGTTTTCCATACACATGGGAGGGTGTGACATTGTCTTAGGTGCTGAATGACTTTGCACAGTTGGCCCAATCACAATGGATTTCTAAGAGTTATATATGAGCTTTAAGTAGAACAACCACACACATACGCTTCGCGGACTCCAGGCGGGAGCTCCCTCTATCATCAACTCACATCGAATGGCAAAATTGTTAAAAAAGGGCCAATGGAGTTATCGCCCAATTTAATTCCATCCAGGCCTTCGAATCCAATTCTCTTCATATTCATCCTGAGATGCAACAGATCTTAAACAACCATCTGCTAGTCTTTGACAAGCATCATGAGTTTCCACCCTTGAGAGGGGAACATGATCATAGCATTACTTTGGTCCGAGGGGCCCAACCACCAAATGTGCACCCATATAGATATTCATTCCCCAAAAGAATGAAATTAAAAAAATCATGAAGGAACTCTTGGAAGCAGGCGTCATTCGTCCCAGCATTATTCCTTATTCATCGCCAATGGTCATGGTGCTCAAGAAAGATGGGGAATGGCGTATGTGTCCAGGCTTCAGGGCCCTCAATAAGTTGATAGTCAAAGATAAATTTCCCATCCCGGTTGTTGATGATTTACTGGATGAACTAAATGGGGCTCAATTCTTTACTAAGCTCGACCCTCACTCGGGCTATCACCAAATTCACATGAAAGAAGTAGACATTCCAAAGACTACTTTCCAAACTCATGAAGGCCATTATGAGTTCTTGGTCATGCCATTTGGTCTTTGTAATGCCCCATCCACTTTTCAGAGCCTTATGAACCACCTGCTCAAACCATATCTCAGAAAATTTGTCCTTATTTTCTTTGATGACATCCTCATCTACAGTCGCACCTAGGCCACACATCTTCAACATGTAGATCTACTCTTGCAACTGCTCCACAAGGATAAATTATTTGTCAAGATGTCCAAGTGCTATTTTGGCATGGAAGAAGTTGAGTATTTGGGCCACATTGTGGGGTGTGAAGGTGTCATGGTGGACCCCAAAAAGATCCAGGCAATGCAGGATTGGCCTCAACCAAAGACCTTGAAGAGCTTAAGAGGATTTTTGGGTCTCACAGGCTACTATCACAAATTTGTCCACAATTATGGCTGCATTGCTAGGCCCCTCACTCAAATACTCAATAAAAATTCATTCCTCTGGAATGATGAAGCACAATAGGCCTTTATAGCTCTCAAACATGCCATGTGTTCCACTCCAGTCTAAGCACTACCCGACTTCACCAAATATTTTGTGATTGAATGTGATGCTTCTGGTACAAGTATTGGGGCAGTCTTAATGCAGGAAGGTCGACCCTTGGCCTTCACGAGACAACAACTAAGTGGGAAGAATCTGGGACAATCTACCTATGAGAAGGAGATGATGGTCATCTTACATGTAGTAGATACGTGGCAACCATACTTATTGGGGCAACGTTTCCAAATCCGCACAAACCATCAAAGCCTTAAATATTTTTTGGAGCAACGCCTATCCTCACCACAACAAAATAAATGGCTCACCAAAATTATAGGATATGATTATGAGATAATTTACAAGAAAGGGCACAAAAATATTGTAGTAGATGCGTTATCCTGCCAATTTGAGGAGGAAAGTACCCTACTCATAATTTCCCTTCCCATTCCAGAATGGATTGAAGAGGCTTGCAAGGAATGGTTTTCACATCCCTGGCTCTCATAAACCATTAATCAATTGTAGGGGGATATAAATTCCACAGCGTGCTACTCGTGGTAGGATGAGATTCTTTGCTACAAGGACAAAGTTGTAATATCACCAACATCCACCCTCAAAAGCCACATTTTGGCAGAGTTGCACTCATCTCCCATTGTAGGACATTCAGGCTTTCAAAAGACGTATGCTCGCACTCGAAGATCATTTTTTTGGACAGGTATGAAAAAGGAAATTCTTACTTTTGTCGCTGAATGCGCATCTGTCAGTTCCATAAAGGAGAAATAGTCAAATCCCCAGGCACATTATAGCCATTTCCCATCCCGCCTTAATCTAGATGGAGGTTTATATGGATTTCATTACAGGTCTTCCAAAGTTAGGAAATAGGTCAGTCATCATGGTGGTTATGGATAGACTTTCTAAGTATGCTCATTCTTGCGCCCTACCCCACCGTTTTACACTGACTTTAGTCACTCAATCTTTCATGGATCAGATCTTCAAATTGCATGGCATGCCCACTTCCATTGTGTCTGATCGTGACCTGGTCTTCACCAGTAACTTTTGGCAGGAACTCTTTCGACTACAAGGTACCCAAATACAACTCAGTACTTCCTATCATCCATAAATTGATGGTCAAAATGAAGCAGTCAACAAATGTCTAAAGACCTACCTTAGGTGTTTCACTTCAGAAAAGCAACATCTCTGGGTATAGTGGTTACCTCTAGTCGAATGGTGGTATAGCACAAACTATCATGCAACCACCAAAATGACTCCATATGTAGTAGTTTATGGTCAACTCCCTCCTTCCCCTACTTCTTATATCAAGGGATGCTCAAAGGTACAAGCAGTGGATCAACTCCTACAAAACCGCACAACTATGCTGGCCCACCTTAGAGAGAATCTTCATCAAGCCCAAAACTACATGAAGCAACAGGCAGATCGACATCGCTCAGAACGCCAATTTCAAGAAGGGGATCAGGTATTTTTGAGGCTGCAACCATATAAGAAAACATCACTCAAAGACAAGGGTTCTCAGAAATTATCTCCAAAATTCTACGGACCATATCAAGTACTTCAGCACATTGGAGAAGTCACCTACAAGCTAGGTTTGCCACCCACTACAAAAATCCATCCAGTCTTCCATGTCTCATGCCTCAAGGAGGTGATTGGGAACCATTACAAAATTCAAACCAGTCTACCTGAAGTGGATGAAGAAGGGTCAATCTGGCTCCAACCTGAACAGGTTCTTGACACACGAGAATGGCACCAACGTGGCCACATGATCAAGGAAGTCCTCATTAAGTGGAAAGACACCTCTTCGGAAGATGCAACCTGGGAACCAGCTACTATCCTTCAGCAGTTTCCATAGCTTCAACCTTGAGGACAAGGCTATTCTTATGGGGGAGGGATGTTAGGGTCCAACCCTAACCCCCTTATTTAGGTAATAGGATCAAGTCATAGTTATAGTTAAGGAAAGTGTCAATAAAGCCCATATTAATAATTGTAAGTGGTTAACCCACATTTAATGAAGGGACTACAGTTAGTTGCAAATGGGCCATGGTATTAGATAGATGGTATTAAAAAGAACCATGGTATTGCCACATGGTATCGCATGTATGAATCCTATATAAAGGATAGAGACTCCCCTTGAGGAGAATCATGTCTTATTTTGTAATTGAGCTCAACTTTATTGGAGGTTGCCCCCTCGAAGAGGAAAGTGAACATTGCTTTATGAATAATAAAATAATCGCTATTATTTCTCATTGTTCTATGTTCTGGGTATATTTCTTCACATATGTGGTATTCTGGTATTGTCTTGTAGGTTAAGAACATAACATGTGGTAGGACGGCTCATAGGGTTGGGCTTCAATTTGGCTGTCCTCTCATGTGAAAGCTTGTACCAGCTCCAGGATAGTACCACAATGGAGCTCCACACTAGGGAGAGGCACACAGAACAGGCACTCAGTGAACAAAGGATTAATATAGAACAGTTAAGGCTCCAATGGGACAAATTTCTCGCACAGAGTCAGCAAGTGGTGCAACTACTATGGGAAGCATGTTCATGTGCTCTGGAGCTGGAGATCGTGGCTGATTTACCTGTTGGCCTACGAATCCACAAGCTGGCTAGTGGGTTCCGTGAAGCAAAGGAGGAGGCCGCGAAGATTCAATCGGAGCTCAGTTTGAAGATTGCAAAGCTGAAGTTGTAGGCATAGCCTTTCGACGCCACTAGAAGTCACCGAGTAGTACAAAAGCATCATTAGCTCCGACTAGAAATAGATCACAGGTTCTATGAAGGAATGCACTGACTTGTTGACTCAGTCACTCATTACGCTTACTTCACTCCAAGAAGATCCTACCCTTCAGCAACTAGAAACTGAGGCAAGACAACTCCAACAAGCCTATGATAATATCAGAGTGACCACACAGACGGTTGTGGTTATGCAGCGCTTGGCCAAGGTGAAGGAGGCCCAGGCTCCGAAAATCCAAGCTGATGCTACCTGCCAGAAGGAAGCAGTGATTAAAGAATGTCTCCAGCCATGGATTGATGAGGCATTTGTGGTTTCCACTGCCATTGAGCACATGGTGGCACACATGCAGGCAGAGTATGCACCTGGGGCTAAAGCTACGACAAAGACTGACGTGTCAGCAAAACGCATTGAACAAGTACAACAGATGGCGGATGAGTTTGCTTCACATACTAACGAAGCACAGAAATTGCTGACTAACCTCTGCGTGAAGATTGTCACACTAGCCAAGTGACTCGGGACAAGTCACGATGATTGTGTTGGGGGACTGTTGGGTGGAAGATGGCCCGTGTAACAGTTTTGGGGCTTAAAGCCCACAATTTTGGGAAAGGTATGGTAAGGACTCCGTGAAGTGCACGGAGCACGAAGTGTAAATGAGTCAAGTCAAAGGGTTGTCCACCCAAGAAATAATATATAAGAATAGGAAGTAAGTTGGCTTGCCCATGGTCCGTGGACCATGGGAATGTATAAATAAAGAAGGCTCTAAGGGTAGAAGGTATCTTTCAGATATTTACTTTTGGATCTGAATGGTAATGAGTTCATGAGATAAGAAGTTTTGGAGCATCTATAAGTACGAGTCAAGAGTGTTGGTGGGTAGATAGAGGGTCTGCAATTGTGTGCACAGAGGCTTGATAGAGTCCAGAGGCTTGGTTTTCTATGGTTTTGATCCATGGTTTGAGTAAGAGCTTGCCTATAAAAAGGAATGGAGATCATTTGGCTATGTACTTGTGAAATTTGAATATCTTAAGATCTGAAATTTTGGGTAATTGGTTTAAAAAGCTAGATCTATATGAAGGTGAAATCTGAAAAGTGTAAGGCAGATCTGTTGATCTGACAATCTGTGGCACATTGGAGGACTGAGAATTTGGCTCTATACAAAGGTCCACAGGTGATCCAAATCTCATGTGCGGAGGAACGCAGCGCAGCAGAAGGCACAGGTGCAGAGGAATGCAGCACAGCAGAAGGTGCAGGTGAGAAGGAATGTAGCACAGCAGAAGGCGCAGGGGCGGAGGAACGTAACACAACAGAAGGTACAGGTGCGTAGGTGCGCAGTTGAATCAACGGAGCAGGTGCGGAGCTACGCAGTCTCTTCACGGCAGAAGTGAAGATATCCATATGTTTCCTTTGGTGAAGTTGCAGACTTTTTCCTTGAAATATATTTTATTTGTACCTTACCTGTTTTTGTAGAGATCTGGGTTTAAATTGGTGACATGTTACTAGTGATATTTTCTGGTTGTTGCATTCTAAGAAGTTAATTGTTTAAAGGAGATTGGGTGATGCACATGTACTTGATGTTATGGATCCGGTTTGAAAATTTATGAAACGTGGTCCTTGGAAGAAAGAGAAGGTAGAAGCCTTTTGTAGGTCATTACCTATGTACTAGTATCTTAGCTAGTACAAGAGATAAGGGGGTTGTAGCTCCCTTCCAGGAGAAGCTGGAAAACGAGAGAGGGTTGTAGCTTTCTGCAAGTAGTAGCCTGCGTACTGGTAAAGGACTGCACCAGTGCAAAATCATTGTAAAATAAGTTTCTAATTGAAAGAAGATAGAGACATATTGCAGCAGGTGGTTTTCACGCACATTGTGTTTCCACCTTAATTATTCTGGTGTTCCTGGGTGTGATTATCCGTTTTTTCCTGTTTCTTGTCATTATTATATTAGTAACTGACATACAAACTAATTATCTTAAGAATAAAGTATAAATCGGGAAGATATGTATTGAAAAAGAATTTGACAATACTGATTCACCCCCCCCCCCCCCCCCTCTGAGTGTTATTTCTAACAGAGTGCGCAGGGAAGATCTGGTTATATTAACAAAAGGGTTGAATAAAGATAAGTTGATTCCAAATTACTGTGCCAAAACTGAACTATTCTGGATCTGATTGATTTACGATTAATATTTCTGTTGATTCTATATGCGTATGCTTATGTTCTGGGTTAATGCAAATCTGTATCTCTTTTGAATGTGCACACTAGTGATCTTGATCAAATGTTTGTTTAAAGACCGTCATAAGTAGATCTGATCTATAATAACTCATTAAGTAATTAGTATTGAGGAATAACACTGGTTCGGATCTGCACAGAAGCAGAGCAGCGCGAGGCTACTGAATGGTGTTTGAAACCTCCAGACCACATCAAGTCATCCCAAGGGTGT
Organism: Pinus taeda; assembly: GCA_000404065.3. Lineage (NCBI taxonomy): Eukaryota > Viridiplantae > Streptophyta > Pinopsida > Pinales > Pinaceae > Pinus > Pinus taeda. Next base: position 293,736 of record APFE031323484.1, on the reverse strand, counting down.
GGAAACCTGGTTCCAGTACCCTCCCCTGCTACCTCGGGTGTGACCTCAATCCACGCTCCATGGGCTATTGCCAAAAGGGCCAGTAGCTACGAGATTTGTTTGGCTAAATAACTCTTCCGAACCTAGGTTAGGCCCATATAGGCCAACATTGTCTCTAGAGAGAAAAAAATGAAATTGTCTCCTAAGAGAGAATAATGTTTGTGTTATATATTGTCTTTATAGAGACAATTTTTTAAAACAATAATTTGAGACATTCACTTAAAGAAAATATTTAAGACAATACAAAAGTTTTTTTTGTCTCAAGTTAAGACAATTTACCAAAAACTGTCTCAAACACTGTCTTAAAACCCCATGTTGTGTAGTTACAGTGTAAATCAATATAAATCACCACTTTTCTAACCCTATAGGCCCATTCTTTTACCACTTGATTTTTTTCTATAAGCCCAAAATGCAAGTGAAAGTTCATATAATCCCAATTAATCATGGCTAATGCATAATTTATGATTACAACTCTAATAGATAAGACACGGTGGTAATACCTTCCATATGGTGATCAACATCTGCCCCTTTGCTCCCATTTCTTATTCTCCCCAATGTTACTAAAGGGAGTGCTTTAAGCCAAACCAGTAGAGCATGGTGGAAAATAACAAGCTATTGAAATACTAACTCTTATTTATCTTATGCTTAATATTTGATATTCATCATTCATTCAACTAACTAAATTGACTAATTAAAATAATTAATATATCATAAAATTAATTTATTGTCTATTATAATTCTATTTTGATGTATATCAAATTATATATTTAAATAGTATATATCCTAACATATGATATTGAATGTAGTATACCATGTATATAAGCCTTCAGTCCAGCTTATCAACACTTAAAGACGTTGAGGTGAACAACAATGATTATGAGTGTTACCACAACCCCTGCCCAACCTAGAGTCAACATCCTCATTCATATTTTAAGCAACCCATGCTTTCAGTCATATTAATCTAGGCTCAAATGATTAAAGAGCTCCTCTCAATCCCTTTGTTTTGTTTTCATATCTGAATGAACAGGAAAAAAAAGAGAGCATGTGCTCCAATAATTGAAGTAGTCGTCCAAGAAACTAAAATCCCTCAAGATCTTGTTACATTAGAGATTGTACCCAATTACCAACAACACATAACAATCTTCCCAGTTAGGCATTGTACGACTGTGCAAAAGGAACAACTATGACCTCTAGAGTGATATATTGGCAGTTTACATGAGAAAATTACACAAACTATCCAAAAAAAATTAGGTGCTTATGCTACTTATGGATTTAAGCACATTCAATGGAACTTTGACTAATAAACGAATGCAACAAAGTGTTTGTTGGGGGAAGTAGTTTTGTGCAGGGTGCACACAAACCTCAGCGTAAAAATATAATATAAATGAATGAAGGTGTAGGTGGTTTGTTTTGTAGCATGGTGTCTCAACAAACAAAGATTATAATTCTTATCATATTTCTTACCTTCCTTGGAGCATGAAAGGACAAATTTTCTCATATGTTGATGGTTAGGAGAGAGGTGAAAACTGATCGCTACATTCAGGATACTTGGATAGAGAAATTGATATTTTTCCTAAGCATCTTATTTTAGGATACGTAGATTTTGAGAATATTTTAAAATCTAATAGTAAGGAGAGGCGTCATACAATTGACATATTTCCTAACTATTCCTAAAATATGCAATCAACGTAATTTTAACAGTTGAGGAGTCTTATCTGAGTTGTGTGTATATCTTTGAGAATTAAATGGGCCTTTTTCTCTAAGTAGTCTTTCATCTCAGTGCTACAACATTTCTTGAACTGGCCTACTTGCAGCCATTACTGGGCTTGTCGAAATTTAATGAACACTATAGTAGGATGCTGAAGGTTACCTAAGTTTAGGTTATAGGCCTTAGTCTCTTTTATATTTATTGTAAATTTTGGAAATGTTTTTGAATCTAACAGTGGAGAGAGAAAAATTATATCAGGAAATATGAAGTGTAACACATAAACACCATAACATGACCATGTAAAAAAAAGATTTTTATTTTATTTTCTTGAATAACTATAAAAAAATATCGCTAATCAAAGTAGGTCATGACATGCATTAGAGTCATAACGTATTAATGTACTTTAGTTCATGGAACCTAGCTAGCTATGATTGTCATAAATTCATTGAATGTATTTTGGAGGTCGGTCTATTCGATACCCATTTCTCGCAAGGTATGATATTGAATGTATTTTGGAAACCAATCTATCCAATGCTTCGTTTCTCACATGGTATGTTATTAACTAGATGGTTCAATAAAATGAGGCACACATTCAGATGCACATAGATTCCAACTGAAACTTGGCTACAATCTGAAGAACGAGTACATGATGTTAATTTGACGGTTACAATTCATCGAGGTAGGGTTAGGGTAACTAACAATGGTGTCCTGCTGGTGGTTTTCATTCTTCCTCCATTTTGGAGTGATATGAAACTCTGCAAGTTCCTCAAGAGGCCATAGTTTCTCTTGGTCTTTACAGTATCATTCCACGATGTTCTTGTTGTTGCCTCAAGTTTAATCTCCTCCTTATTCTTACTGTGCCAGAATTTTTGTTTTGGTTTATGGAGGAAACTCTCATTTTTCCCCCTTTTCTAGTGATTGCGCTCAGCTAAATGGACCCTTACCTTCGTGATTGTATCATGTGAGACTTTGGTCGCTGGTTCAAGTAATTGAGAAACTATTACTTTTGATTCTCTAAAATGATTAAACCCTCATTGAATGTTTTCTCTTAATGTAGGTAGAGTAGTATTATTACAAAGTTTTCTTCAATGGTATGGTTGTCGAGGGTTTACTCAAATTAGATTGTCTCTCACTTCTAGGTTGGAATTAGAACAAATCCCTATTTTCATCTGTGTCTGGACATAACTTTCCTATTTTATTACTTTTAGGTATTATTTGTGGATTGTTTAAAATATGCAGGGGTATCTGCATAACATCATGTATTTGCTAGCTACATGAGCCTAATATAGTCTAATGGGTTCCTAAAGAGACCCCGACCTATTCTAATTAAGACCAATTTATTTATTTTATGCCCAAGGACCTCAACCTAGCTTGCATTATGATGATATTAATTTTTAAAATATTTTTAGGTCCTCAATGTTGCTCGTGGTATGACAATGTTAACCTTTAAAATTGTGAAGGCCCTCGGCTCTATGGAATATATAATCATATCAAAATTTTTGTATGTTCCCAGTTGTTAACTATCATATGTAAATTTGGTTCCCACTTGATTGTTCTACTTTTTACACAGAAACTCATGCAAGTTGTATGTTAACAATCTGAGCTTGTGATTTTGTAAATTATTTAAGGATTGTTTCACTATTAAATTCAGTTTACAGTTTACTCTCTTTGAGGGCCTATGTGACTCATTAATTAATTTACTGTTTAGACTCAAGCAATAATTCTATTCATATTTACTGTCTTTTCCATCAGAGTATGTTTAGGGTGTTGTGCCCTTCTCTGTATTTCTCAATATCTGCCAATCCTTTTTGGAATTTTTTTTTTTTTTTTTTTTTTACAATCTCTATTTTCGTCTCAGATGCAAGGGTAAAATTAACCCAGGATAAAGGGTTGTTACAACACCTTGACTATCCTAGATGGTATGAGAGGTTGCCTCAGATTTTATACTAGTAACCAGTTCTTAGCTAATGTTACCAAGGTGTTTAAATCTGAGTCAACTTCAGGGTTTATTTATGGTATTTAGCTGAATGGTTTACCTACAAGTGGATTGACTTATGCCATAAGTATTGTCTCATTCTATAGTACTACAACTTGTCCAGTATTTAGTTTTAAATAATTCATTGTTAAAGAAAAAGCATAGTTCTAATGGAACATGTAGCTTATATTTCAGGCACAACAAAATCCAATAGTCTATGATCTCGGTCTTTTATCAAATCATGCTACTTAATCACTTTATTTCTCACCTATATAGCGGGTTTGGCCAGAAAACGGTTAACAATAATGAAATTCTTGTGTCTGTATTCCATACCATCCAGGCCTTACAATGAACTATTTTTGTTTATGAATATTAAAAGTCCTTATAGTAAACTATTTATGTTTATGAATATGAATAGTGTGGTGCAATGACCAATCCAGGGTTCTTAAATGGAAGGCAATCATTATATTACCACACACAATTAATCCATTAACAATTTTCCTTCTATAGTTAACACATCTATCAAGAAGTAAATTCTTAGTAAGGAAACAATACTTATCTGTGAATTATGCAAATAGTCAAGAAGATAGATTAAGGATGAGACTATTCCTCACATCCAATGGAATTGTCAATTATGTCCAGGTTCCCTCTAGCTTCTACTTCTAATACAGTTGGTATCTTGCAACTGTCACAGGTTGACTTAGTCGTTGGACCTCAAGATCCTCTTGGTCAATTCTATAACATCATATTATATACTTGAACAAAGGGTTTCGACCAGTTCAAGACAACCTCTCCTGATTATTCTTTCTCTTCCTCTTTCTCTAGGTCGTTCCTACTACTCGTGGCCAACCCCCTCTTGTCCCTCTTGAGATCTTTTATCTCTGGGTTCAAGACAAGAAAGAGATAACTACCTTCCCTAACTATATGTAAGTTCTGAATCATTTATTGATTCCACATTCCTTTCCATCTTCTCAACAATCTTTTCTTTTTTATTTTATTAAAAAATAACAGTACTCTTTATCAACCTTTGTTTCCTTTACAAAATATTTGTTTTCCTCATTACAACAACTTAAAAGTAAATAACAATAATTATAAAATTTACTTTCAGATCTGAGCATGCTACATCTTCCCCTCTTGGTGCGAAACAATGTCTCGGGGTTTATTTTGGTCCTTGAAACAGATCTTGATATGCCTGTATTATGAAATCTTGTCATCCCATGTGGTGTCTTTTGGTCTAAAGTGCTTCCATTGCACTTTAACCTAGGTAATGACTCGCTTCCACAGCGTTGTTTCTCTCTACCTGAGAATACATAGGGGTTCTACTAGAAATTCTCCATTTGGTATGACCTGAGAGTAACAATATTCATTTTTATTTTATATTTACAATAAAACTAGAATTATATCAGCAAAAGAGAATATTTTCCTGAGTTACATCTATGTCCTTCCAGTTCATAATATTCTTGGGGTCATCTATGTATTTTTTTAATAAAGAAACATGAAATACATTGTGGACTTTCATATGACTGGGCAATGCTAGTTGGCATGCAACTGATCCTACCCTTTCTAAAATTTGGAAGGGTCCACAAAATCAAGGTGCCAATTTTGCAAAAATTCCCCATATCAAGGTGTTTTTCCTTGGTTTAATCTGCAAATAAACATGGTCCACAACTTGGAACTCTCTGAAAGTTCTTTTTATATCAGCATAAGCTTTCTTTCGATCTAGAGAAGCCTTCACATTTTGACAAAATTTTCTTATAGTTTTCTCCATTTCTACTAACATCTTCGGTACTATTATTAATTTATCCTCTGGGCTCCTCCAATTAGCAGGTATTCTACACCTTTTACCATATAGTACATCGAAGGGTCTCATCTTCACCGATTCACGATAAATATTATTGTAAGCGAACTCAACCAAGTAGAGGTATCCTTCCAACTTGGTGGTTTGTTTCATCACCTACATTCGTAAAATATCCTCTAGTGCTTCATTCACGTGGTATGTTTTCACATCTATTTGTGTGTGGTATGCAGTGTTAAACTAGACCTGTGTACCCGAGCTTGTGAATAAATCTCTCCAAAAAGTGGAGGTAAACTTTACATATTGATTAGATATTATTACCCTTGGCATGGAAAGCAATTGAAATATCTCCCTCATAAAAATGTCAGCAATCTAAATAGTTTTATAGGTAGATTTCACAGGAATAAAATGGGTTGTATTACTCAATTTATCTACCACTACCATAATGGAGTCATTTTGTTTCTTAGATTTAGGTAAGACAACAATAAATTCCAATGTAATAGTATCCTATTTCCATTCTAAAATGGATAATGGATGTAGTAGGCTTGTCGAATGTTCATGTTAATGTTTTACCTACTGGTACTCGGGGCATTTAGATAAATATTGAGCATTATCCTTTCTCATACCCAACCAAAAATATTATTTCCTTAATGCAGAAAATAATTTATGGTAACCGGGATGGGCTGCATAAGGGCTTTGGTGGAACTCTTCCAAAATTAGTTTCTTAACTGACATCTAATGGGGTACATAAATATTCTCCCTATATATTAGCAGGTTATTGTCTTCTATGCTATAATCACTTACTTTTCTAGTTGTTCGCAATTGCTCTGCTTCTTGCCACAAGAACCAGTATTATGAATCCTTACAAGCAACTTCTTTGATTCAATCTAAAAAATCAATCTCTAGTTGACTATAAAAAGATTCGTATACACAGTGCAACTTCCTACGTAAGACATTAGCAACATGATTTTATTTGCCCTTTAGGTGTTTTCTATCAAAATTAAACTCACTTAGAAACACTGTCCACCTGGCTTGACGTGCATTCAAACTGGGCTGTTTGAAGAAACTTGTTAAGTTGCTATGGTTTTTCAAGAATAGAAATTTCTTTCCTAACAGGTAGTGTCACCACACTTTAAGAGCATGGGCCACTACTGTTAACTCCAGATCATAAGAAGAATTTTTTTTGTTAATAAGTAGTTAAATTACGAGATTCATAGGCTATCACCTTACCATCCTACATCAGCACTCCTCCAACTCCCTCTTTACATGCATCTGTGCATACTGTGAACTCCTCAGGATCGACAAATTTTAGCACTGGGGCAGTTGTTAATAAATATTTTAACTAATCAAAGCTTTCTTAACAATATGCTCACCATTTAAACTCCTTCCCCTTATTTTGTAAATAAGTTAGAGAGTAGGCAATTTAGGAAAAACCTTCAATAAATATTCTATAATAACCCGCTAGTCCCATAAATGATCGAATATCTGCCACATTCTTGGGAAAAAACCACTACATAATAGCGTTGATCTTTTAAGGATCAGCTACTATTCCGCCAGCAGAAATAGCATGTCCTGGGTATTGGATATGGTCTTTGAAGAATTCACATTTGCTATATTTTTCATAAAGTTTATTTTTCCTCAACACGTACAACACCAACCGTAAGTGCTCCTTATGTTCTTCCATATTTTCTTACTAAATTAATATATCATCAATGAAAATCAAAACAAATTAATCTATATAAGGGTGGAAGATTCCATACATCATACTCATAAAAGTTGTGGGGGCATTAGTGAGCCCGAATGGAAAAATGAAAAACTCGTAATGACAATAGTGGGTTCTGAATGTTGTTTTATGGATAACCTCATCCTTAATCATGATTTGATGATATCTCAATCGAAAGTCGATTTTAGAAAATATAGTGGGCCCGTTAACTTGATCGAACAAATCATCGATCATGGGTAGCGGGTACCTATTCTTAATAGTTAGTTTATTCATCTACTGATAATCAATACATAATCTCAAGGTGCCTTCTTTTTTCCTTACAAAAAACATCGAAGCCCCCCAAGGTGACACACTCAGGCATATCTATCATTCTTCCAGTATTACCTATAACTACATTTTGAGTTAAGTTAATTACGATGTGCTCATTCGATAGGGAGTTTTAGAAACTAGAGCAGTGCCGGGAATTAATTCTATTGTAGAATCAATATACATTTCTGGAGGAAAAACAAGAATCTCTTTTTGAAAGACATCAACAAATTCCTGAATTACTAGTAGGCCTTTCAATGTGCGCAATTTATCCTTGGAATTTTTTTAACCAACCTACACAGCATAAATTTGACAACCCTTTCGTATGCATTTGTTTAATTTATTTGTTGTAATGGGTCCTAACTTAATATCCCTTTTAATACCCTGAATCTCTTTTCTGATGCCTTTTTCGATAAGGAAACTGATAGTTTTGTCTCTACATTTTACTAAAGATCAATGGCTCTCCAACCAATCCATCCCAATTAATACATCATATGATTCCAGGGGCAATATATTTAAGTTCACTTTAACTCATTGTCCCGCAATCTCAATAGGACAATCATTTACCTTTGCAGTAACTCTTCTTTTTTTTCCTATGGCCACTTGCACCAACCATGGGTAGTTGAATTTAACAACTGGTAAATGACTCAACTCAACAATTTTAGGATTGATATAACTCAAACTTGTTGCTCGATCTATCAAAATAGAAATAGAATGATTAGCAATATTACCTTCAAATCTCACCATCGCAGGTTGATACTTGGCCTGATGATTATCCAAGGCTGCATTAATTTTTGGTATTCTCCTCAACACATCACCCACCACGGAAGCCTCTTGAATGTGAGTTTTTGTATCTGCATGAGGGCGATGGGGGAAGTTTTTATAGTAGTGGGGTTCTACACAGCCCCAACATTTTAATGGTGGCTTTTGTATTTGTACAGATTCAGGTTTACCGGATGCTTCACGATGTCTTCTTTCTCCTTGTACCTTCAGCTTCTGTTGATTTTTCCTTGGGCAGCCATTATGTTGCCTGCAGAAAGTGATTTTTCCCCTAGTCATTTTTGTATTTCTGTTTAAGAATCCTTTCTATTCCTTTTTATTCATCCAGTTTTTGTAACTTTCTCTCTTGTCTTTAGTTGTTGGTAGCAAAGTTGGGCTTTATGAATAGCTTCAACTATCGATCTTGGATTGTCAAATTCCAATTTTTCTTTCATAAAGGCTAGGAGGTTGCTGACAAACCTCTATACCTTGGCCTTCTCCTCGCAAATGTATGGGACTAACCTTAAAAAATATGTGAATTTATTTATGTATTCATCTATAGTTTACTATCCCAATTTCAAGTCATGGAATTATTTGACCTTTTCATCATAAAATACTTTAGTGAAGTACTTATTTTTGAAATGTTTCTGAAAGTTATCCCAAGTTACACCTTGTTCATCAGTATTCCTCAAATTTTTCAACTCTTCCCACGATAAGGTGGCTTTTCCTTGTAGTTGGTATATGGTCAATTTGACTTTTAAATTATCATCATACTCGTAAATTTGAAAGTGCCTGTTCATTTGTATAAACCAGGCTCCTGTAGCATCTTCCATTTCTCCATCAAACTGAGGTGGTTTAATTTTCTTAATCCCTACAATTCTACCTTTTGTCCCTTGGCCCCCTTTATGCATAAAACATTCTCACACCCCTCCTCATGGTCAATTTGTTCTTTCTCAATCTCATAGCATTTTTATTCTTGAGCATGCACTTCAATTATGCTTCCTCTACCAGGACTAGGTGTGGGATTTATCTGATTTTGCCAATCAGAAAGACTTTAAAAGATTTTGTCTTGCTCCAACTTTAATCATTCATTATCTACATGCAAATTTTCCATTTCTGCTCACAACTGCTAGACTATCTCTAATAACACAACATTGGAATTGTTGGTCTCCCCTCCTAGTAGGACCCACATCTTCAAGTTAACTTCAGAAAAGAGTATAGACCCTGAACCCACTAACAGTCTTCCAGGTGGAGGAATTCCATCTCCTCTCCTCATTTCCTTAGTTGTCAGTCTGTTAGGTCCCTATAATACTAGTGATTCCCCAATTACTATTGTCATTGTACCCCTTATTGTTATTATCGTGCCCTTATTGTCCCCATATTGTTATTAGTGTGCCCCTTAGAAACCCACTATTGTTATTGTTGTGCCCTTATGTTATTACTGTTATGTCGACTTGATTATATTGTCACCCCTTAGACTCCTATATATAGAAGGGAGGTTTAGCAATATGAACCATCCAAGAATTGTTCATTTGTGTAATGTAAAGGAGGTTCCCCCCTCAAAGAGGCTGAATTCTAAGGCATTGATCTATCTCTTCTATCTTTTTGTCAGCTAGTTTCATAAAATTTGGTATCAGAGCTTTGTATTCTAGGGTTTCGTTGCCCCAAATAGGTCATTGTGGAATTTTTGCTATAACTGTTTTTTCGTGACATTCCAGATGCTAACAAATAAAAGATCATTCTAAAGTCTAGGTCCAACTTTTCGAGCTTGCCTTGCTATATTTTCGGAGATACGATCTGAGGAAGTTAGGGTTTTTGCAGAGTCCAGAATTACATTCCAAACAAGCGACCTGGAGAAAATCATCATAACTTTTGCTTTGAGCATCGAATTAAAATTTCGTAAGAGATTTTAGAAAGATGATGGCTTGTAGTGTTCTGTATATCAGTTTCAGATACTAAGGTTGAAACAATGACACGTGGTACTTCATACAAGTTCGCTCTACTGAACTAGTCTATAATGAGGTCATCAATGGAGATTTGGCATAACTCTTCCTTGGAGAATCCCATCTTGATTAGACTTGCGGGGTTAGAAATAATACTCAAATGGCTACTATAGGATGAAATTTTAGATAGTCAAGATCCGCAATTACAGAGATACAAGAGATTCAATATCGAGCTCTTACAAAGTGAAAAAAATGGTGTGTAGTTTTTTTAAAATTTTGCACAAGATTGGTTTGAAAAATTAGTTTGAAGGAATTCAAAGGTAATAGTAAAGAATTCTTAGCATTAATTAATGCCCCGATGAAATAAAATGGAAACACCTAGTAAGCAACCTAAAATATCTAGCATGACTCGTGAAGAAGAGGAAGAAATGCAATATGATACATCAAAATTACAAGACCAAGTACGACAAATTTCACTCTCACAAAAGGTAACTCAAGCCAAGATGAATGGCATGGAAGCTAATATGAATGGTGTGCAAGTTAATATGGATGGTGTGGAAGCTAAGATGGATAGCATGGAAGTTAAGATGAATGGCATGGACACTTAGATTGAAGAATTGAATATAAATTTGAATAAGTTGCTACAAGAAATGGTTACTAATGGTGAAAGGGTAGTAAAGGAAACTCATAACGAGAACAAAGAAAATGTTAATCATGATTTCATAGACTCTAATGTTGAATTGAAGACCAACCATGTTCCAAAAATCGATATGAGGAAGTTTGATGGCAAGGATCCCGGAACATGGATACTATAGATGGAGCAATTTTTCGATCTCCATAAT
>APFE031323484.1:220693-275798 GCA_000404065.3 Pinus taeda | reverse complement strand
AGAAAAAGGTAATAATGTTGATTGATTTAGGAAGTACCCACAATTTTATTCATTGTAAGGTAGCAAAATAATTGAATTGCTTCTTATATCTAGCACCAGAGTTTCAAGTGATGGTTGTAAATGGAGGAACAATAAATTGCTTTGGGACGTTTCATAATATCAAGCTATCGATGGGAGAATATGTATTGACTAGCCTAATGCTTTCCATTCCAATGGGAGGTGCTGATGTTGCACTAGGAGTCCAATGGCTACAATCCTTGGATACAATAGCTTTTAATTTTCAATAACTTTTCATGAAATTTTCTGTGGAAGGAAAGGAAGTTGAATTAAGGGGTATTACAGGGAAACTGGGAAAGATAATTAGCTCTAACGGTATGACAAAGCTTTTAAAAAATGAACAAAGAGGTGTAATTGCACAATTATGTTCGCTAAATGTTTCCACATTGGAATCATCTATTTCTCGAGATCGTAAAAAATTCTTGAACAATCATTCCAAGGTATTTGAGACTCCCAAAGGTCTCCCACCTATTCGTGATCATGATCATGCTATTCATTTGATTCCAAGAAGTGTTCCTTCAAACATCAGGCCATACAGATATCCTTATGCCCAAAAGAGTGAAATTGAACGTATGGTTGCAGAAATGCTAGAGGCTGGTATAATTCAACCTAGTCAAAGTTCTTTCTTTTCTCCAGTAGCATTGGTGCAAAAGAAGGATGGATCATGTAGCATTAGTTACAAACTTACCAAGTACGCACGCTTTTGTGCATTATCACATCCATTTAAATCCAGCAGAATTTCTACTTCATTTATGGAAACAATTCAAAAGCATCATGGAAACCAAAAAATTATTGTAAGCGACAGAGATCCCATTTTCGCCAGAACTTTTTTGACAAAATTATTTTCTTGTCTTGGTACTCAATTATCTCATAGCTCATCCTATCATCCTCAATTTGATGGGCAAAATGAGATAGTAGACAAATTTTTGGAAGGATATATTCGTTCTTTGTATCTGATAAATAAACACAATGGGTCAAATGGTTGCCTCTGGCTAGATGGTGGTATAACACATCCTTCCATATTGCAGCATAAATGATCCCATTTATGGCACTTTATGGATTTCATCCACCATCCATCACATAATATTTAAGAGAAAATTCTAAGGTTCAAGTAGTGGAACATCACATTGAGCGTCAACAACAAGTTCTCCAACTCTTAAAGGATAACCTCATGTTGGCGCAGAATCGAATGAAACAACAGGCAAATCAACATCACAAAGAAAGAAGTTTTGGTGTAGGTGACTATGTATTCCTACGGGTACCACCATATAAACAAATGTACCTCAAGAAAGCTAAGAAGGATAATAAATTATCACCAAAGTATTATGGTCTGTACAAGGTGTTGCAAAAGATTGGTACTATGGAATACAAATTGGAGCTTCCTACAGCATCCTGAGTGCACCCAATTTTCCATGTTTCATGTTTAAAGAAGGTTATAAGTGACAAGCTCCTAGTTCAAACAATATTGACAGAACTTGATGAGGAAGGAAAAATCATATTGGAACCGGAAGCAATCACAGAAACAAGAACTCGACAACGATGAAATTGATCAATTTCGGAGGATCTCATCAAGTGGAAGAACTTATCTGCTGAAGATTCTGCATGGGAGGATGAGAATTTTATAGAAGCTCACATAACTACTCAAGCATAGAGGAAAATGCTTTTGAGAAGGAGAGGGGCATGTTAGGTCCCTATAATATTAGTGATTCCCCCATTGCTATTGTTATTGTAGCTCGTATTGTTATTATTGTGCCCCTATTGTCCCCATATTGTTATTAGTGTGCCCCATAGAAACGCACTATTGTCATTGTTGTGCCCTTATGTTATTATTGTTATGTCAACTTGATTATATTGTGACCCCTTAGAATTCTATATATAGAAGGTAGGTTTAGTCATTTGAATCATCCAAGAATTGTTCATTTGTGTAATGTAAAGGAGGTTGCCCCCTCGAAGAGGCTGAATTCTAAGGCGTTGATCTATCTTTTCTATCTTTTTATGAGATGGTCTCATAACATGGTCTTTTTTTCTCTATGTAACATTTATAATTTATTATTCTTGAGTGCCCAATTCAGTTCAGAGCATTGCAACCTACTCTTATACCACTTGTAACACACAAACACCATAACATGACCATGTAAAAAAAATAAAATTATTCTATCTACTTGACTAACTATACAAAAGTCTCACTAATCAAAGTAGGTCATGACATGCATTAGTGTAATAATGTGTTAATATACTTTAGTTCATGGAACCCAACTAACTATGATTGTCATAAATTCATTGAATGTATTTTGGAGGTTGGTCTATTCAATACTTATTTCTTGCAAGGTATGATATTGAATGTACTTTGGAAACTAGCCTATTCAATGCTTCATTTCTCGCATGGTATGTTATTAGCTTGATGGTTCTCGATACACCGAGGAACACATCCAAATGCACACATATTACACCCACCACTTGGCTGCAAGCTAGAGAAGGAGGTACATGATGTTGATTTGACGATCACAATTCATCGAGCTAGGGTTATGGTAACTAACCACGGTGTTGTTGCTAGTGGCTCTCATTCTTCCTCTATCTTGGAGCGGTATGCATCTTTTCAAGTTTCTCATGAGGTCACTGGTTCTCTCAGACTTCACAGTATTGTTCCACGATGTTCCCGTTGTACTGTCGAGTTTAATCTCCTCCTAACTCTGACTGTGCAAGAATTTATGTTTTGGTTTATAGAGGAAAACTCTTGTTTTTCCCTTATTTCTAGTGACTATGATCATCTAAAGGGATCCTTCCCTTCACGATTATATCATGTGAGCCTTTTCTATTTGGTTCAAGTAATTGAAAAGCTATTACTTTCGATTCTCCAAAATGATTAAACCCTGATTGAATGTTTTCTCTTAATGTAGGTGGAGCAGTATGATTATAGAGTTGTTTTCAACGTTATCGTTCTCGAGGGTTTACTAAACCTGGATTGTCTCTCACTTCTAGGTTGGAATTTGAACAAATCCATGTTTTCTTCTGTGTTTAGGCATAACTTGCCTATTTTATTACTTTTAGGTATTATCTGTGGACTATTTAAAATATGCAGGGATATTTGCATAACATCTTGCATTTGCTAGCTACCTAAGCCTGATATAGTCTAATGGGTTCTTGAAGAGACCCTTTCCTATTATAATTAAGACCATTTCATTCATTTTACGTCGAAGGTCGTTGAATAGGGAAAATTTTAAGGATAGAAAATTATCTTGAAGTTTAAAAACATTGGCGAATCTCACTAGTCCCTAGTATGCAACCTAGAAAATGCTTATTGATATATTTGTAAAATTATTCAAATTTATAACGATTTTATATATATTCTTTATATAATGTTGACAATTTTTAAGGTAAAATAATTCTATATTGTAAAATTTGGGAAAATCATTTTTATAAAATATCGAATTTGGCAATTTTTTTTGGAAAAAATCATAAAAAATTAGCCCACCTACGAATATTAACTCCTAAAATTTTCCATGCCCTAACCGACTTATATCATAACAATATTAATTTTTTTGAAGTTTTGAGGCCCTTGACCTTGCTCAAGTTGTGACAGTGTTAACATTTGAAATTATAAAGACCCTCGGCCCTACGGAATTTATAATAATATCATATTTTTTCAATGTGCTCGATTGTTTACTATCATATGTAAATTTGATCCCTACTTGATTGTTCTAATTTTTACATAGAAACCCATGTGGGTTGTATGTTAACAATCTAAGTTTATATTTTTGTAGTTTATTTAAGGACTTCTTCGCTACTAAATTTGGTTTATATGTTAACCTCGTCGAGGGTCTATGCGACTTGTTAATTCATCTACTGTTTAGAATCAAGCAGAAATTCTATTCATATTTACTATCTTTTCCATCATAATACATTTAGTGTGTTGTGTCCTTCTGTGTATTTCTCAATATCCGCCAACCATTTCACAAAATATATATTTTTTTTTATTTCCAATCTCAATTTTTGTCACGGATGCAAGGGTGAAATCAACCTAGGATTGAGGGTTGTTACAACACCATGACTGTCCTAGATGGTCTCAGACGTTCCATGAGGTTTTATACCGACAACCATTTGTTAGTAAATGTTACCAAGGTGTTTAAATCCGAGTTGACTTTAAGGTTTATTTATGGCATTAAATTGACTGGTTTATCTAGAAGTGGATTGAATTAGGCCGTAGTACCATCTCATTCTCAAGTACTACAACTTGTCTAGCTTTTTGTTTTAAATAATTCATTGCTAAAGAAAAAACATAGTTCTAATTGAACAGATAGTTTATATTTCATGCACAACAAAATTCAGTACTCTATGATCTCGGCCTTGTATCAAATCATTCTACTTTAAAATTTACTCAGTTTATTTCTCGCATGTATATCAGGTTTGGCCAGGCAACACTTAACAATTATGAAATTCCTGTGTCTGTATTCCATACCATCCAGACCTTACAATGAACTATTTATGTTTATGAATATTAAAAGTCCTTACAGTGAACTATTTTTGTTTATGAATATGAATAGTGGGGGGCAACAACCAATTCATGGTTCTTAAATGAAGGACATTCACTATATTACCACACACAATTATTCCATCAAACAATATTCCTTCAACAATTAAAACATCTATCAAGAAGTAAATTATATGTAAGGAAACAATACTTATCTGTGAATTACACAAAGAATCAAGAAGACACATTAAGGATGAGACTATTCATCCCATCCAATGGAACGACAATTATGTCCAAGTTCCCCCCTAGCTTCAACTTCTACTACAATTGGTATCTTGCAACCGTCACAGGTTGACTCAGTCCTCAAACCTCAAGACCCCGTGGTCTAGTCTAGAACATTAGATTATATAGGGTTTCCACTAGTTGAAGATGAGCTCAAGACAACCTTTCCTTGCAGTTTTATCTCTTCCTATTTCTACTGGTCATTCCCTCTCCTGGTGGCCAACCCCATCTTGTCCCTGCCAAGATCTTTTATCTCCCGCATCAAGAGAAGAAAAAGATAACACCCTTCCCTAACTATATGAAAATTCCACATCCATTTCCATCTTCTCAACAATTTTTTTATTTTTATTTTATTAAACAATAAAATTACTTTTTATCAACCTTTGTTTCCTCTACAAACTGTTTTTATGTTTTCATAACAACTACTTAAAAATAAATAACAGTAACTATAAAATTTACTTTAAGATCCAAGGGTGGTACATGAAGAAAAAAGGCGTTCCCTAAATTATCTTCTCAACGATTTTTTTATTTTTATTTTATTAAACAATAAAATTACTTGTTATCAACCTTTGTTTCCTCTACAAACTGTTTTTATGTTTTCATAACAACTACTTAAAAATAAATAACAGTAACTATAAAATTTACTTTAAGATCCAAGGGTGGTACATGAAGAAAAAAGGCGTTCCCTAAATTATGATGACAAAGACTTGTGTTCTTTAAATGACAATGGATTAGCGTCTATTCTATCCTTCATTGATCGAGTAAGCACCCGGCCCCATTATTATTTCGATGTGAGCTGAAAATGAAATCAACTTCTCGTCCAGCTATCGTTGGCGTTACCTGTAGCCTACCCTTTCCCTTGTGGAAGTAGTCCATGAGGATTCCAACGATGTTTCTGTATGACGTATACTTATTGGCATCTTACAAAATTTCAATACAACAGTTTCATGTTTAGTTTTGTTTGGTTTTATTTTTATTTTTTAAATTAACTTATTCTTATTTTATATATTATTATTAGTAATTTTTTTTTAATTATATAATTTATTTTATTTCATTTAAAATATATTTTAAAAACTATTAAATAAATTCTATAGCAAATTAATATCATTTATAATTCTACTTGATTTATTTAATAAATATTTCTTTCTAATATATAACTTAAACTAACAAATCAATCAAATCAAATATAACTTTTATAACCTTTTTTTCAACCTTATATTTAGAATTTTTTTAATTGTTCTATTTTATTTCAAGTTTACTTACTAGGTAATAAACACATGAACTAGAAAATAATATATTTTAACAATTTCATTTACTTATGCTCTTTTGAGATAACCTTACATTAAAACAAAATAATAATAATTTCACTATAAAATTTAAAAATTCAATGTTAATTATAAGTGAAAACATTTTAATGTTTATCTTAAATAAAATAATTATATTAACTTAAAGTAATTAATAATAATAAAAGCTAATTTCATTTACAATTGTGTTTTTTACTTTTTGTTTTTTTTATATATTCAACATAGAGATTTAAAATAATATTTGATGTTACAAACTCATTAGGAAAGAATGTGAAATTCATTCCATATTCAATATAAAATTTACACACATATATATATAATATATAAGATTTTGTAATATTAATGTAAATTTTATATTGAACAAAAACATTTGGTTATAACTTTATGTATAGAGATAAAGAAAATTGAATGTAAGAGGTTTGTTATAATTTTAATTTTGTATTAATATTTAAATTTCCATATTAAATAACATAATTTTATATCAACTTTATATAGATAAATAAGGAAATTTCTATATTAAATTTTTATATATAAAATAAAAATTGAAATTTATATATATATATATATATATATATATATATATTATATATATATTATATTATATGTATGTATGTATTGTATGTATGTATTGTATGTATGTATGTATGTATGTATGTATATGTATGTATATGTATAAGCTAGTTTTGTAGTTTTACTATTATTCAATATGTACATTGAATAAAGCATTTGAAATTTTATAAATAAAGGAGAAAGGAAAAAATATATTTTAATATTAACTATAAATAAAATTTTCCAATACTCACCTTTAATACTTAATATGGAATTGACATTAATATTAACAATAATATATGATGATGATAATGATGATGGTTAACGTTCACTGAGACCAAATTGGTCTATCGGACTTATAATTTTTTTTCTTAGTTTCTAATTATCTGGCTCCTTGTCTTTCTTGGCGAGATTGGTGCTGTAGCTTTCTTTTTTTTTCTACAGTTTTCCAACTTTCTTTAACTTGCATCTCCTTCATCTCTTCTCATCCTTGGGACATTGGTGTCTTAGCTTCGTGCTCTATTGTGTTCGTCCTTTTGAAGATAGTCGAAGAAGAAGTTTGGTCTGGGAGATCTGCTTTGTTGTTAAATGAAGATCTATTTTGTTCGGTATTCGAACCCTCATAACTATTGATGCTTGAGGCGTTGTCGAGTTCACTCTTTTGTTGTTGGGTGGGGCTTTCCCCCTGCTTGTCTTGAGAGTTGTTTCTTTCTTGCCCGATTTCTTGGGATTTAGAGTCTTCTCGAGAGTCTTCTTCTCTGATGAGAGTGTAGTGTCCCTTTTGTGCTCCTTCCCACCATGTAGATCTGTGGTGATTTTTTCTAGCATAATTTTTTGGGAGGGTTTTGGGCAATTTTTGGCTAGGTGGCCTATCTCAAAGCAGGATCGACATTTGAAGAGGACACTTTCATAATCGAGTTTCTGGTTCCACACATAGTCTTTACTTGTTAGGTGTATTTCTGCTAGGAATCCAATGTTGAAGTCCATTTCCACATAGATGCGTCCATAGGTGGTTCTGGCATATTCCTCTATTTCTGAGCACATGCAATAAAATTTCCCAATTGCATTTCCAATGGCTTTTAGTGAAGAGAAATTCTAGAGATACAAGGGTAGGTTTGGCAATCTCACCCAAACTCGTGCTCAGGTTATGACTATTGTTGAGAGATCGAATAATGAGTTCCATGGCTTCATGAATAGGCCTATTTTTTCCAAAATCAAGAATTAGAATAAGAGTATATTCAAATACTTATTTTTAATATTTAATATAGAGTTGATATTTTTATTTTACAATAATGTTAATATATATACCTATATTGGAGAATTGGGAAGCTTGGGGAAAGGTTACAGACGAACACCAAGACAATTTGTAGGGGGTGGACGAACCGTCCATGGCCAGGCTTCGCAACCAGCAGCCCAGTCGGAGGGGGTCAGGTCGGGGCTCGGGCAGGGGACGTGGACGCGGAGGAGCAGAAAGGGAGCACCACCATTGTTGCTGTTGCTACTGCCATCGTCAAGTCGGGGTCGCGCCTCTTCATGCTAAGCAATATGTGGAAGTAAACGGGGCAAACGTGGAGGGGCCAGCCCTCCCGGCATTTGGTTCAGTGGTCTTCACCCTGGGGAAGGCGGGGGACACTCTTGGAGTTAGGGCGCACGTCTCTGTGCTCTTCACGCAAATCCCAGAAGAGGCGGGCGAGGGGACACCTCTAGGAGGGGAAGATCCTCCCCCGGCTAACCCTGGTCATGAACATCCCTTGCCGCCTCCACCAAGCGAGGCCACGACCTCAGGGAAGGCGGTCATGGACGACCCCTCTACCTCCCAGTCAACGAAGGCTCCAAACGCTGCCAAGTGGGCAGCCATGTGGGAGGGTATTCCTGAGGGGCACGGGTGGTGCACAATTGAGGAGGAGAAGCCTCCTGGGGATGTATAACCCTCCGCTGCAAGCTCCAGACATGGCCAACCTCTCCCAATTCAGGTCCAATCATCTGTTTACTGTTGCTTTTTATGGTTCGGGTCAGATCTCGTCCTGGTTTCATGATGTTTTTGATATATGTCTAGTCTGTACTGTCACGGTTAATGTCTTTGCGTCGGATAATAGCAAACCCAAGTAGGCCAAAGAAGACAGCCCCTGCGTGGGCTGGATCAGTTTTGGGCCTCAGTTCTGTCATTTTGTCATTTTGGGATCAGTTTAGTGCCTCTGTCGGCCTCTCAGAGAATTCCTGATGAATGCCTCCCCTGCGTGGGAGATTTTGAGTCGGTCTGTTTCATCCATGGCACCTCTGATGGCCATGATAATGCTATTAAGTCTAGCTACTTTGCATGTAATTTCACACTTGTACATATAATAGATATTTAGACAGTTTACCGAGAAAAAAAATATATATATACCTATATTACTTTATTTACTAATACCAATTATGTATAAAATAATTAAAAATAAAATAAAAAAATCTTATAATTGAAAATTTTGTTAATACTTTCTTTACAATAAAATAAAATTTAATACTCAACCAACATAAATCCATAAATCCATTTTATATTATGTCTCCACATAAATCCAAAATCCATGTCTTATAAGATGGAAGCATCAATAGGGAGAAGAAAACCCTGCAAAAGAAGATGTTAAACATGGTAGGAAGTGGAAGCATAGATGTGACTATAGAAAAGTGCAATGTGCATAAAGTGAAATGATGGATAATGACAGAAGATTTATGATTGGAAATGACGTCAACAAGATATTGAAAAAAGTAAAGAGGAAGGATGATAATAGCAAATGAAAATGAGATCCTCTCAAGGCATATGAAAGATCACATGTACATATAGTTGGAAAATTACTAAACCATTAAAGTGAGTAATAAAGTCTTAGAATTTGACTAAAGCATTTAAACATATAAATTAATTTTATTTTTTTATTATTATTATTATTATATACGCGTATATTTGAGTTTCTTAATAATGAGAATGAGTGAAAGACCCAAAGATTTTTTTGACTACTCAATAGATTTTTAATTAAATTTTATTTTAAATTTGGAAGAAATTTTATATGATAAAATATTATAATTATATAAAAATTCATTTTATTAAATTAGTTAGGTTTTGGAATGTCATTAGGCTAATCCTATCATAATATAAAAGTATCCCATGTAAATCATAAGCACCCTAGAACAATGTATTAAATAGAGTTTTTTTTAAGGTAATGAGAGTGAGTAGGAATAAAAAAGATATTTAACAAATAATGAGATTTTTTTTGGATTTTGTATTTTTTTTTTTAATTTAAATAATGAAATATTGTGATTATATAGAAAATCATGTTATTAAATTAGAGATAATTTTTTAATGATATTAATTTATCTTTGTAAATTTTATATACTCCATAACTATGTATTAAATGTCTAATTAAATTTAAATAACACCCTAGAGATATTAAATGATTTATTTTGTTTTATGTTTTTTTAAATATCTGATATTCATTATTTATTTAAGTAATTAATCTATTAACTAAAATATATTTCTTATTCATTCAACTAATTAAATTAATTAACTAAAATAATCACTCAGTCTGTGTAAACATAATTTAATGTATAAGTAAAATTGAGGAGTCACATCTGAGTCATATGTGGATTGTATCTATATTTCTTATAAGTCAATGGGTCCTTTCATTTTCACTACATAGACTTTCTTTTCACTGACCTACATCTCCCAAACTGGCCTACTTACAATTGCTCCCAAGGGATTTGAAATTGGATGAACAAGGCAATAGGAAACTCAAAGTTACCTAAGTTAAGGCCATTAGTGGGTGGCTCTTTTCTCAATTATTATCGTTTTCAACAAGTACTCAAAAAGGTCTTTCCATAGCTTATAGTGGCAAGGGCTTGTATTCTTTAAATGGCAATAGATTAGCCCCTATACTATTGGTGATTAATCGAGTAAGCACCCGCCCCTATTATTATTTCAATGTGAGTTAAAATTGAACTCAACTTTGTAACAAGTTTACCCATTAAAAATATAAAATTACCCGCATACAACTAATTTTTTTAATGATCTTTATAATAACCAATATTTTATTCACTTCATTGTTGTACATTTATTTAAATAAAGTACATACAAATCTTTTAATCCAACAATGAGTTGGAATGTGCTCTAGTGCTCTTTCCAAAGTAGTCTATTACTATTTTAATTAAACTCATAAAATGGTGCATGTATGGAGACCTGGAAAGTTCATATTCTAATTTATTACTCCAGTACTATCTTGTTTGGTGTTGATCACATAAGACACTTGGAATTATGTCCACCATCTATTTCTATATCTATGGTGTTGGCTCTCGGGACTTCAAATGAGTTAACCGCTTCCACTCTAAGCCTTGAAGTGATCGATTATTATGCACCTTCCCTGTTAGGAGTCTAGCTTTGCAGATATTCTTTGGGTAAGTCATTTGCACCTTGCGAGCGCCATATCCACCAATAGGCAAGTGTGCCATTATGCATATTCTCTTTTGTTGTTGATTTTGCTATGTTGTGGTGTATTTGGCTAAATTTCTCTTGCTTCAATATGGTTTCATTATCTTTTCCGGTGATGTCGTCCCCTCTTCAAGCAAGAACCAAATTCGGCCACATATGGCCTTCTTTAGGTACTGGTACTCCAAAAACTCTTCAATTATTTCATCACATTCTGTTGTCAATTACATAGTCATTTTAATACCATAGCCCTCCAAGACTCAATGGTGAGTTATTGGTATACTTGTTTTCTCTGGTAAGGCTCAAATTGTTTCATTTAAATGTAATTGTATAAGATACTTTTATCACTTAGTTGGTAACATTTAGGGTTTGACTGGTTCATTTTCCTTGTTGAACATGTATGTGCCTCCTTACTACTCCAGTGGCAGTAGCTGTGACACTAAACGTGCTCTAACAATCACTTTCCCTTTGGTTTCTAGGTTTTTACTTCTTCTTCATCTATATGGTACAAGGGTTTATACCCTTTCATTCTCGGATTGTCTGAAACATGGCAATTTGACCGGTACTTTAATTTGTCTTTCGAGTGTGCTCAAATTCTTCTATGTTGAAAGAGAATTGCTCCATCTGAAAGTTTTTTCATTTGTTTTAACTAGTGTTTTGTTTTGGGAAAGATTGTATATAATTGAACCTCCATAGGAGGTTGGACCTTTTGTCTCTTTTCAACTGTATATAATTATCTTTAATTAAATTCTCAGTTTATTCATAGTTATATGTATTGACTTGGCTTTTCTGTAAATGTGTTAGAAAACCTGCACAAATGAATCTAGCTAGTAAAGGTTGAACACACAGCTTTGCAGAGCAACAACATTAAAAGAAAATCGAAAGAAGAAAATAATGATTCATTAGAAAATATGTTACAATGCTCATGATATAGCATTACTGCGTGAAGATCCCAAGGTAATGAACTATAGTGGTAATCAATGAGAAGACTCAACACCTACAACAAGTTCTGGAGATAACTAGTCAGTTACGGAGTTAAAGAAGGAGCAAATCAAAGAGTAAATCATGCAAAAGGAATCTTGCATGCAATCCCATGCTCTAACTAAGAGTCTGCATGCAATTGCATGTAGTTGCATGCTCTAACTAAGAGTCCGCATGCATGCAATCCAATGCTCTAACTGAGAGTCTGCATGTACGTGTAGTAGTTCCAACACCCCCCTTGAACACCACTATGGGGAAAAATAGAAAATGGGCCCCGACAACTAAGGCCAAAGGTCACCCAAAATATAGTGCAACATGTATTAAAATTGAGGAAAGAGGGAAAACCTCATGGGAAAAACCCCCCCTCAAAATATAATGTAATCAAAAGAAAAGAGGAAAAAAAGGAAGTTGCTAAGCAACTATGTCCTTCACTCCAAGACGATCACACAGAGAGCGAAACTTCTGCTCAGTGAATGTCATGGTGAAGATGTCTACAGTCTTTTCGGCTAAGGGACAAAACTGCAAATCAATGACCCGATCATGTACTAAGTCTCTAATGTAGTGCATATGGATCTCTATTTGCTTCGTCCGCTGCCGCTGTACTGGATCCCTGCAAAATTTGAGAGTGCTCTGGTTGTCACACCAGATGACAATGGGTTGGCAGAACTGAACGCCCAACTCAGTGAGGAAGTGTTGTAGCCACAGAGCTTGAATGGTGATGTTGACTACTCCTCTATACTCGGCCTCAGCTGAAGAGAGAGCAATAGCAGCCTGCTTCTTGCTCGACCAACAGATAGGGCTAGATCCTAGACTGAGTGAATAGCCGGAGGTGGACTTGGGCCCCAATCAGAATCTGTGAAGCCAAGGAGATTCAATGCACTGCCTGTTGCATAGTGAATCCCGAAGGTGATGGTGCCCTGCACATATCGGAGGATGCGCTTGGCAGCATTCCAGTGTAGCTCATGCGGCTCGTGCATGTATCTAGAAACTGCCCCTACTGCATACGAGAGATCTGGTCTGGAGTGGGTGAGGTACAATAAGCTCCCCACTAGCTGTCGGTAGAGAGTGCTATCAACTAATGGAGTGTCACCTCCATCCTCAAGGCGGACCCCAGACAGAAAAGGAGTCGGTGCTGGCTTGCAGTCAGCCATGCAAAATCTCTCGAGGAGATCCCGTGCATACTTAGCCTGAGAGAGTTTGATGTCTGTGGCATCTTGGCTAATCTCGAGACCAAGAAAGAAGTGTAATGGACCCATGTCCGTCATCAAGAACCTATCATGCAAGGCCCTCTTGACTGTAGCAATGGCTGAAGCCGAGCTGCCAGTGATTAGGAGATCATCTACATAAAAAACTAAGATAAGAAGAGAATCATGTGTCCTAAGCATGTAAACATTCAGATCAGACTTACATCTTTCAAAGTTTTGTGATAAGAGAAAAGAATCCATCTTCGCGTACCAAGATCTCGGGGCCTGGTTAAGGCCGTAGAGAGATTTCTTCAGTCTACAGACTAAAGATGAATCCTGAATGAAACCATGTGGCTGCTCAATGTAGATCTCCTCGGATAGGTCTCCATGAAGAAAGGAATTCTTCACATCCATCTGATGTACTTCCCACCATTAGGCAGCTGCAATGGCAAGTGTAAGGCGTATGGAATCCATCTTTGCTACTGGAGCAAAGGTCTCGTCATAATCAATGCCATGCACTTGTTGGAAGCCTTTAGCTACTAGCCTCGCTTTCTGTCTGGTGATTTGCCCATCTGCAACACTCTTGGTCCTGTAGACCCATTTGCATCGAACAAGTTTCCTTCCTGAAGGAAGGGGGACCAGATCCCAAGTCTGGTTCTCAAGGAGGGAGTTATACTCCTCCTCCATGGCGGACTCCCAATATGGATGCCCAGCAGCCTCAGCATAAGATTGTGGATCAGAAGACTAAACCAAATGACAATGCCAAGAGGGCGATGGTTTAGTGGAAATGAGGACAAGAGGAGGCTCAATAAACTCTGAGCTAGTCCTTTGCAGATCAGAATTATCCCCCACAAGATCATTTCTAGCAGCTGGTTGGTCTTGTGCACATATCTCTCGTAAGCTCCTTGTTCTCTAATTTATGACAAGAGAATATGATTCACTGCTGGAAGCCCGATCTGGGCTTGGATGTGGATCATAATTTGCATGCACTAGATTTGTATCTGAAGACTCTGTCTCTGCATCTGCATGCTCTTCCTCGGCATCTGTATGATCTGTATCTACATCTGAGTGCACTGAGTCATCATCTCGAACATGAGGTAGATAAAAAGTGTCTGCATGCGGCGACTGAGGTGCATGCGAAAGACTTTCCTCAAATTTGACACTTCGCTCAATGATGAGCTTGTCCGTAGAGGGAATGAGGAGTCGATATCCCTTCACACCATCAGGGTATCCAACAAAGATGCACTAAATGCTCTGTGGATCAAGAGCTTTCCTCTTTTTAGAGGGGATCCGGGCCCATGCTCGAGAGCTGAAAACACAGAGGTGAGTGATCTCTGGTTTAGTGCCGCTCCAAGCCTCAAAGGGGGTCTGATCCTTGATAGACCTATCAGGAGATCTGTTCTGGATGTAGTTAGCACAATTAAGTGCTTCGGCCCATAGCTTATGAGGAAATGACTTAGCATGTAGCATGCAGGAAGCCATCTCTTTGAGAGATCGGTTCTTTCTCTCAGCAACTCCGTTCTGCTGCGGAGTGTATGGAACTGTGTAGTGTAACTGTATGTCGGACTGAAGGCAAAGGTTCCGAAGTGGTGTGTTAACATATTCCCCCCCATTGTCTGTACGGAGGGCTTTGATCTTTCTCTCACTGTGTCTCAACTAGTGCTTTGAAATCTTCAAAGTGCTCAAAAACTTCAGATTTGTTCCTGAGAAGATACACCCAAGTATACCGTGAGAAATTATCAATAAATGTAAGCACATACCTTGCTTTGTTGATGGAAGGATGGGGAAAGGGCCCCATGAGATCACTATGGATCAGATCTAGAGGAGAGGATGCTCTGTGAGTCTTGCCGGTGTCAAACTTTTCTTTGGGATGTTTGCCAAGAACACATCCTTCACAAACTCCTTCGGAGAAACTGATATTTGGCAAGCCTTCCACCATCTCATTCTTGCTTAGCTGCTGCATATACCTGTAATTTAAGTGACCAAACCTTTCGTGCCAAAGCCTACTACTATCATCAGCATGTGTAAGCAATAAGGAGGATTCAGATTCAATAAATTCGGAAAATGTATACAGTATGGCTCCATTGTTTACCTCACCAGTTGCAATTTTTGCACTGCTATGTAGATCATATATGTTTACTGCATCTGGAGTGAATTCCACTCTCTTTCCGGTGCCGGAATGAGTGATCTGATAAACTGAAAGCAGGTTTACCGAAAGTTTTGGAACATGAAGCACATCTTCAAAGCTTCCATGTAAAAGTTCCACTCTACCTTTTTCGGTGACCTCAATAGGTGAGTCATCTCCCATGAGGATGGGAGGTCCTTTGCGTGCATCCAAAGAGGAATAGACTTCCTTGCAACAGCCATATGATGTGATGCACCATAATCTATAATCCATGCATCAGGAGAAGAATTAATTGCAACTAAAGCATGAAAATTATTACCTCTCCCGTGTGGCGGATCCTCAGTTTTCTTCTTGGCGTCTTGAGGGATGTGATCCCCAAGGTTGTGCTTCTGAAGGATTTCTGCCATTTGGTCAATTTGTTTCTTCATGCAAGAGGATTCTGGATGGAATCCTCTTTGACAGTAGTTGCATCTGTTTCCTTTCTTCCCTTTCTCATTTCTCGAGCCGGAGGAGTCATTGAAGGGCTTGGTGTACCCTTCCTTCTTTGGATGGAAATGCGCTTTTCCCTTGTCTTTTTGCTGCTGATTTTTCTGACTTGAATCAGATTTGTGATGTTTATTGTGGCTGCTATCATGCAAAACAAGTGCATGCGCTTTTGGAGGTTTGATTTTCCCCATGCCAATGAGTTTATCTTGCTCAAAAATAAGGGACTCCATAAATTCTTTGAGAGAAGGCATAGTGTAGGATTTACCTGTTGCGAGCCTTACTGAATGAAATGTAGACACAAAGACGGAGTATTCCGGTCCGAGCTTTGACATAATAGAGAGAATTTGGTGACTCTCCTCCTTGAATTTGTCAATTCCACAACCCTTTAGTTGCAGCAATAGATCATTATATTTGGTGAAGAATTCTTGAATTCTATCATAGTTCCGTGGATCCAATGATAGCAGCTCCACTTCGAGCATATGTCCTTTCATCTCATCTTTTTTCCCGTAGAGATCTTCAACCTTTTTCCAAATCTCATTGGGAGTATTGCAAGAAGATAGATGAAACTGCAACTCTGGAGAGATGCACATGCATATGGATCCGTGGGCCTCATCCATACAGTTGAGATACTTGGATTTCTCTATGGCTGAAGTGGGTTCCACTTCTGTAGCCATGGTAATCCTATACAACCCTTTTTGACGAAGGTATCGAGCCATTTGGTCCTTCCATCCGTGATAGTTGTATGGTGTTAGGATCGATGCTCTGGGAAACTCCATTTTTCTTTCAATCTTCGATATCCGAGCTGTAATACCTGCAAAATAAAGTACTAGTGCGCCTTTTATCTAGCAACCTGTGGGCTCTGATACCATGTAAATTTGTTAGAAAACCTGCACAGGTGAATCTAGCTAGTAAAGGTTGAACACACTGCTTTGCAGAGCAACAACATTAAAAGAAAATCGAAAGAAGAAAAGAATGATTCATTAGAAAATATGTTACAATGCTCATGATATAGCATTACTGGGTGAAGATCCCAAGGTAATGAACTATAGTGGTGATCAATGAGAAGACTCAACACCTACAACAAGTTCCGGAGATAACTAGTCAGTTGCGGAGTTAAGAAGGAGAAATCAAGGAGTAAATCATGCAAAAGAATCTTGCATGCAATCACATGCTCTAACTAAGAGTCCGCATGTAGATGTGTAGTAGTTGCATGTAGTTGCATGCTCTAACTAAGAGTCTGCATGCAGTTGCATGTAGTTGCATGCTCTAACTAAGAGTCTGCATGCATGCAATCCAATGCTCTAACTGAGAGTCTGCATGTACGTGTAGTAGTTCCAACATTTTCCCTATTACGGGATTGTTGGTTTATACATATTGTTATATTGGTTTGGTTCTTGGATAATACTTTGTGTTTACGGAGTTTGTTTAGAAGAAAGAAATAAAGGGTGACTGTGCTAGTGAAAACTCGTTCGTAAGGATATCTGGTAGGGTTGAACCTCTATTGGTTGGTTCTTCTTCGACCCACACAGTCCTACATAGAATTGTTGGGCAAGGGACTATTTGGTCCCTCGGCTCTTCTCGGGGTCGAACTAACCCATATTGTTACGCCCCAGTTCTCAAATCTGGTCTGTGTACCAAAATTTATTATGGGAATTTCTACTATATCTTGTAGTATTTATCATCTTATTTACTGAATGGAATATGACCAAGTCTTTTGCAGTATTTATCATTTCGTTTATCAAAAAGGATTATAGTAGAGTGTTTTATTTGTTTAAAAATCAGAACTGGCATCACGCCCTTGTAATTTATTTAGTAATGGCATTCCTTCATCTTACTCAGTTCAGTTCAATTTTAAAGAATGGATATCACTATTTCTTTCATGACAAGAATATATATATATATGTGTGTGTGTGTGTGTGTGTGTGTGTGTGTGTGTGTGTGTGTGTGTGTGTGTGTGTGTATATTTTAAAGTGATTTGCATCATACAGTTTTCGGTTATTGGTATAATAAATTTACATAGTATCTTGTGATTTCCTGGGTTATGAATCAGAAACTGTTTTTTTTTTGTGTTTCAAAAGAAAAGAAACACAGTCGATTCCCTATTTTTATTATTAACGGACTGATAATTTTGCTCCCCAACCATGACTGGACCTAGGGTAACCAAGACTGGTTCACTACTAAGGGGGCTATTTGTAATTACCATGTTGGGTTTGTATTGCCTCTGAGCAAGTTTAGGCTTGAAGCCCCAGAAGCTTAACTAGTACCCCATTCTCTGTTATAAGTCCTGCAATATTTTTACCTATTCAATCCTCACATCTGAAGCAAATCTTGCCCTGAAATTTCTGGTTAAAGTTATATTATATAGAGGTCCTATTGTCATACAATTTTTTTTAAGGAAGAATGTTTCCTACGTCAAATATAGTCTTTGTTTTTTTCTTTAAAGAGTAAACACATAACCCTTCTCTTTCACATACATAAAAGAAACACAAAAAGCCTTTTTTTGTACAGGAGAAAATAAATTAAACACTTCTCAGAAAAATATCAAGTATACTTATCATTTTGAATAGATTATAATAATTATCAGTAAAAAATTCTCACCACCCAGCCTCAAAGCTAGCAATTACAAACAACCTCTCTCCTGAGCCTTTTCCACACCTGATAGTTTGGAATTTCAAATTCCAGTTCTTAAGGTAACTTGTGCCTGGGCCTATAAATAAATATTAACAATAAATAATAAATAAAATAAATACATATTAAATAAATAAAATAATTATTATTAATTAAATTAATATTTGTAAGCCGACTACAGAAGAAGACATCAAAAATATTTCTCAATAACTATTAATAAGCTCTGTAATTCACTCTCTCTTCTGAAATATAAATCTCATTTCCCTGATGATGGACTCACTAAGCTAGTCTGAAGCGTTGGTTTCAAAACTGCTCACAGGTTTTTCCACAAAATTATAAAAATACTCCAATCTAGTCTAGTATTGTACCCTCATGAATCAGTCTTAGGATTCCACTCAACTCAAAAATACCTCCATCCAGTAACATTCTACTTTTCCAAAATGAATCCCTTATTACCACATATCCTCTAGCCTATAGTTACCCTTGGATTGTTCCACTGAGATCTAGGATTTTCGATCCCCCTATTAGAAAAGAGGAAAGCTTGATAAATGATTCTAACTGTCGAGGAATTCAAGTTTTATTTCTTTTTGTTAAATATTCTTAGTTCACAACCGTAACCTTCCACACATTATATCATTTCATTATTTAATTTTCATCCACTTATCTTAATGTAAAGTATTATTATCATGCCTTATCGAAAATTATAAATAACAGAGTTATTCAAGGTAAAATAATTAACTGTGAGAAACTAATCATAACATTAGGTTGTTACATAATCCCCCTACTGTGCGAAATGTTGTCCTTGGTGTTTAATCCAATGTTATGGAATGGATTCGAGCAGGCTTCCCATATGAATTCTTCATCTTCCCAGGTGGCCTCTTCTGGGTTGAAGCACTTTTGCTGCACTTTAACCTGGATGATGGCTCACCTCTGTAGGCTTATTTCTCTCTGTTTAAGGATGCATCGAGGTTCTACAAGGAACTCTCCATCTAGTTAGACTTATTACAAAACCCATACTGGAATTAATTCAGGAAAAATCATTTTATCACAATCAATTTAAAATTTTAAAGCATTACCTAAACATCATGCCAATGAATCACATGTCTAGGGTCATACACATATAGTTTCAAGGATGAGACATGAAATACGTTATGAGCTTTTATATGACTTAGTAATGCTAGTCTGTAATCCATTGGTCCAATGCTTTCTAATATCTAGAAAGGTTCACAGAAACGAGGGGAAATCTTTGCACAACTAGTCCATTTAAAATTGTTTTTCTTGGGTTTGATTCTCACATATACATGGTTTCCAACTTCAAATTCTTGATACATTCTTTTTCGATCAGCATAATCTTTCTATCTATCTTCGGAAACCTTTAAATTTTGTCAAATTTTCTTTATTGTTTGTTCCATTTCCTCCAACATGTCTTTCCCTAACATTAATATGTTTTCATGACTATTCCAATTTGTAAGTGTTATACATATTCTTCCACACAACACCTCGAAGGGACTCATCTTTAAAGACTCAAGATATCCGTTATTATATGAAAATTATGCCAAATGAAAATATTTTTCCCACTTAGTAGGCTGCTACATAACATACATCTAAAGCATATCCTCCAGTACTTGATTCGCACGTTCAGTTTGCCCATTAGTTTGTGGATGGTATGCAGTGTTGAACTGGACTTGGGCACCCAACCCTATAAATAGGGTTCTCCAAAATGAGGAGGTGAATTTTACATCTCTATATGATATAACTACCATAGGAATATCATTCAACTGGAACACTTCTTTCATAATAATGTCAGCAATTTATATTGTCCTAAAGGCAGATTATACTAGAATGAAATGAGTTTTTTACTGAGTTTATGCACTACTACCATGAACGAGTCATTGTGCCTCTTGGATCTGGGTAACCTAGTGATAAAGTCAATTGTAATGACCTCAAACTTCCACTTTGTTATAGGTATTGGTTGAAGAATACCAACAGGGTCTTGATGTTCAAATTTAACTTGTTGACATTTTATACATTTTCCCAAATGTTCTATGATATCCTGGTCCATTCCAATCCAAAATTAATCCTTTTTAATTGATAATTTTTTTTTTTGATATCTGAGATGGGAATTGTAAGGACTCTTATGAATTGTCTAGAATCAATTTCCTAACAAAAATATGGTTGCGGACATATATCCTTCTTCTAAAAGCTAATAACTGATCTTTTTTTATATCATAGTATAACTATTTTTCCTGGCTCTTAGCTATTTGAGCTCGCTGCCATAAAAATTTATATGTAGGAACTCGTTGGGAGACTTATTTAATTTTCTCATAAACTTAAATTCAGTTCGATTATAATACAGTTCATAAATACAATTTATTCTTCTACTTAATGCATCTTCAACTCGATTTTCTTTGCCTTTTAAACACTTAATGTAAAATTCAAATTCAATAAGGAAGGAATTCCACCTTGCTTGACGAGCAGTTAGATTGGGCTGTTTGAAACAACTTGCCAGACCATTATGGTCTTTGATTAACATAAATATTTACCTAAGAGATAATTCCTCCACACTTTTAGTGTGTGAACTACCGCTGTTAATTCCAAATCATACATGGAGTATCTATGGTCGTGTTCAACTTTCGTGACTCGTATGCAATCACCTTCCCATCTTGCATTAGTGCCACTCACACCCCTTCTTGACATGCATCTGTGCAGATCACAAATTCCTTAGTTGGGTCAACAATATTTAGCACAAGGGAAATAGTTAGTAGAAGTTTTCATTATTGAAAACTTTGCTGACATTCACTGCTCCACTTGAAAAAAAAATTCCTTCTTCTTTAAGGAGGTGATGGGGTATGCAATCCGAGAAAATATCTCTATAAAATGGTGGTATATCCCACCTAACCCATAAAAATTTGTATATCAACTACATTTTTGGGCACTAACCACTCCATAATGGTATTGATCTTCTTGGGCTCAATCATTATTCCTTCCTATGAAATGGCATGTCCCAAACACTAAATCTGATTTTTATAAAAATCACTTTTACTGAATTTTGCGTACAACTAGTGATCTCATAATGTTTGCAGTATTGTTCATAGGTGTTCCTTATGTCCCTCTAGAGTTTTTGAGTAAAGCAATATAACATCTATACAAATCAATACAAATTTATCCAAGAAAGGATGGAAGATGTCATGCATCAAAGTCATAAATTTCGTGGGCGCGTTAGTGAGTCCAAAGGGTAGGACTACAAACTCGTAGTGTCCATACTGGGTTCTAAAATACGTCTTACAAATGTCCTCATATTTCACCTGAATCTGGTGGTATCCTGATCGTAAATCATTTTTAGAGAAAATTGTTGGACCTTTGAATTGGTCAAACAGATCGTCAATCCGAGGTAGAGGGTGCTTATTATTAATATTTAATGTATTAAGTTTCTTATAATTAATGCAAAATCATAGCATGTCATCCTTGTTCCTTACAAATAACACCACATCTCCCCAGCGAGATACACTAGGACGCATATATCCCTTATCAAGCAACTCCTATAGTTTCATCTTAAGCTCAGTTAGCTCAGGTAAACTCATGTGATAAGAAGCCTTGGATAATGGTGTTTCTCTAGCAATTAATTCTATGGTGAAATCAATATCATGTTTTGGAGGTAGCCATGGTATGTTTTTAGGAAACACATTAGTAAATTCCTAAACTATTGGTATATTTTTTAAAGTGGTGGTCTTGTCTTTAGAATTAGAATACCCAACTTGAACTGCATAAATCACAAAACCATTTATGATTCAAAATGGGGCATAACTTCATGGGTTTTCTAACCCCTTGCAGCTCTTACCGAGATGAATCTTCAGCAAGAAAGCTAATGGACTTCTCTTTACAATCGACTAAAGACCAATGCCCCTCCAACCAGTCCATCCAAGGGTAGAAAATCATATGATCCTAAAGGAAAAATGTCCAGTTATGCATTTATGTGCTGAACCCCTACCTAATTGAGACAATTGGGGACCTTTTCATTTACCCTCCTCTTGGCCCCTATAGCTAGCTAGACTAGCTAGGGGTTTTTAAATTTATAAGTTTGCAAACAACACTTTTCCACTACCTTGGGGCTGACATAATTTAAGCTTACAACTAGATCTATTAAAATATACATGGGTTGATTAACTAGCTTACCTTCCAACTCTATCATAGTAGGATGATAATCAACTTGGAAACATTCTAACACAATATTAATCCTGGGTATACTCATTGCCACCTCCCTGATTGTGGATGATTCTTACACATTAGAATTGTTCATATCTCACACGGTGGGGGAAATTCTTATAATAGTGGGATTCTCCACAACCCCAACATTACAAAGGAGGCTTCTGTACTTGGCTGGTCTCCAACTTGTTCGATGCTTCAATAGGCTTCCATCTGAGTTTTTGTTGATTTCTTCCAAGTTTTTTAGTTGATTGATTTATCTTTGCATTCTCAAAATTTGCAGTTTTAGTGCCTCTGAAATTATGAGAATTCTTCTGCCCCTTCTTCTCAAACCAACTCTTTCCATTGTCTCCTTTCTGCTTCATCTATTGGTAACACATTCGAGCTTTTCATATTGCTTCATCCATTTGTCTTAGGATTATCAAATTCTATTATTTCCTTCATAAATGTAGGTAAATTACTCAGGAAACATTGTACTTTGGATTTTTCCTCTCAGATATATGGCACATATCTTAATAAGGATGTAAATTTGTTCACACACGTGTCGATAGATAGTTGTCCCAACTTTAAATCATGGAATTATTTAGCCTTTTCATCATAAAATTGCACAGTCAAATATTTGTTTTTGAAGTGTTTTTGAAATTCATCCAATGTTACATCACACTCCTCCCTCCATCCATTCCACTATCTTTACCTCTTCCCACCATAAGGTGGCTTTCCCTTCACGCTGATAGATGGAAAATCTGGCCTTAAGGTCATTGTCATATTCGTAAACTTGAAAATATTTATTCATATTGATGAGGCAAGATTCTGTAGCCTCCTCTGCTTCACCATCAAAGGTTGGGGGTTTGATCTTTCTCAATTCCCCCTGCAATTCCAGTTTCCGTTTCATTGTTTTCCTTTGACCCGAAACATTTCCTGACTCCTCTTCATGGTCAACTCTATTTCCATCAATTCTCTGGGTATGGCTTTCTTCTGGAGTATCCTCAGTTTAATTTTGATGTTCTTCTTCATCTCTGGTTCTATGCTTAGAACTAGGTCGAGAGGTTCGATGGTTTTGTTTGTCTAAGAGGCTTTTTAGGATCTCTCGTGTTTGCACATCAGTCTTTCATTGTCTATTCTTAATCGAACCATTTCGACTTGCAACTGTTGAACAATTTTGAGTAGCATACTTGCTTCATGTTTTTGTTTTGCACCCAGCTACACCCACGCTTTTGGATTTGCTTATGAGTTTGGCATAGAACCTGCTCCCCTGTTTGTCTTGATGGAAATTTTCCTCCAGCTGCTCTCCTCATCATGATCTATTTACTTTCTCACTCTCTTGCTCTATGCACATTTCAACACACGTATCATCACTACCATTGTCCGACCAAACCACAATATTGAAATCGTGCTCTGATACCACTTGTAACAAGTCTATCGATTAAAAATATAAAATTACTTGTGTACAAATTTTTTTTAATGATATTTATAATAGCCCGTCTTTTATTCACTTCATTAATGTACATTGTATTTAAATAATAAACATAGAAATATTTTAATCCAAGAATGAGATGGAAGGCACTCTAGTACTCTTTCCAAGGTAGTCTATTACTGTTTGAATTAACCTCATATAATGGTGCATGCGCAGCAACATTGAAAGTTCATATTCTAATTTATTACTCTAGTATGAGCTTGTTTGGCGTCGATCACAGAGGACACTTCGTCTTATGACCACCATCCATCTGTAGGGTTTCTAGATCTACGGAGTTGGCTCTCAGGACTTCGAATGAGGTAACCGCTTCCACCCCAAGCCTTGAAGTCATCGATCATTATTCACCTTTTCTATTAGGAGTCTCACTATGTTCTTCTCGTGAGTCATTTTCACCCTTCGAGCGCCATAGCCACCAACAGGTAAGTGTGGCCTTATGAATGTTATCTTTTGTTAATGATTTTGTTCTGTTGTGGTGTATTTGGATAAATTTCTCTTTCTTTTGCAGGGTTTCATTCTCTTTTCCTGTGATGTCGTCCCCTCTTCCGATAGGAACCATATTTGGCCACATATGGCCTTCTTCACGTACAGGTACTCCGAAAAATCTTGAATTATTTCATCACATTATGTTCTCGGTTACACAGTCATTCTGATACCACACCCCTCTAGGACTCAATGTTGAGTTGTTGGTATACTTGTTTTCTCTGGTAAGGCTCAGATTGTTTCATTTAAATATAATTGTATTAGATACTTCTATCACTTATCACATAATAGTTAGGGTTTTACTGGTTCATTTTCCTTGTGTTAACAAGTATGTGCCTCATTACTACTCCAGTGGCAGCGGCTGTGATACCAAACATGCTCTAACTATCACTTTCCCTTTGGTTTCGAGGTTTTTATTTCTTCTTCTTTTATATGGTACAAGGGTTTATACCCTTTCGTTATGGGTTTGTTTGAGATAGGGTAATTTGAATGACTCCTTACTATGACTTCCGAGCGTGATTGGATTCTTCTAAGTTGAAAGAAAATTGCTCAATGTAAAAGTTTTTTCAACTATTGGAACTAGTGTTTTGTTTCGGGAAATATGTATATAATTAAACCTCCTTAGGAGCTCGGATCTTCTGTCTCTTTTCGACTGTATACAATTATCTTCAATTAAATTATCAGTTTCTTCATATTTATATGTATTTATTTAGATTTTCCTTGTTACAGGGTTATTGGTTTATGTGTATCATTATATTCGCTTGGTTCTCGGATAGTACTCTATGTTTACAGAGTTTGTTTAGAAGAAATAAATAAAGGGTGATTGTACTCGTGAAAACCTCTTTGTAAGGATATCTGGTAGGGTTGAATCTTTGTTGGGTTCTTCTTCGACCCACATGGTCCTACATAGAATTGTTGGGCAAGGGACTATTTGGTCCCTGGGGCTCTGCCTCGTGATGAACTAACCTATCCTGTTATGCCCCAGTTCTCAAATATGCTGTGTGTACCAAAATTTATTATGGCAATTGCTATTGTATTTTGCAGTATTTATCATCTTATTTATCAAAAGGAATATAACCTAGTCTTTTGCAGTGTTTATCATTTCGTTTATGAAAAAGAATTAGAACAAAGTCTTTTATTTTTTTTTTAAATAAGAATAGGAATCACACCCATGTAATTTCTTTAGTAATGGCATTCCTTCATCTTGCTCAGATCTGTTCAATTTTAAAGAATGGATATCACTGTTTCTTTCATGATAAGAATATATACTTTTTTAAAGAGATTTTCATTATACAGTTTTCAGTTTTTGGTCTAATAAATTTATGTAGTCTTTTGTGATTTCGTTATGAATAAAAAACTAGTTTAATTTTTTTTGTTTCAAAACAAAAGAAACACAATCGATTCTGTATTTTTAATACTAACTTACTGATAATTGTGCTCCCTGGTCGTGATTGGACCTAGGTTAACTAGAACACGTTCACTGCTGAGGGGGATGTTTCTAATAGTTATGTTGGGTCTGAACAGTCTTTGAGCAAGTTTAAGCTTGCAACTCCAAAAGCTTAATTGGCATCCCATTGTCTATTATAAGTCGTACAATGTTTTTACTTGTT
This sequence comes from Pinus taeda, assembly GCA_000404065.3. Taxonomy (NCBI): domain Eukaryota; kingdom Viridiplantae; phylum Streptophyta; class Pinopsida; order Pinales; family Pinaceae; genus Pinus; species Pinus taeda. The sequence goes on along the minus strand of APFE031323484.1, from coordinate 249,514 downwards.
TAGTTCTCACAACAAATTTTGGCCAGAAATTTCTGGTTAAAATTATATTGCATAGAGGTCCAATTATCATACTCTTTTTTTTAAGGAAGACCATTTCCTATGTCAAATAGAATCCTACTTATTTTTATTTAAAGAGTAAACACATAACCCTTCTTTTTCACATATAGAAAGAAACACAAAAAAAACCTTTCTTTTTACAGGAGAAAAAAAATTAAACAATTCTAAGAAAAATAGCAGGTGTACTTATCTTTTTGAATAGATTATAATAATTATCAGCAAGAAAGTTTCACCACCCAACCTCAAAGCTAGTAAGTATGTTGAGCCTCTCCCCTGAGCTTTTTCCGCACCTGACAATTTAGAATTTCAAATTCCAGTTCTTGAGGTCACTGGTACTTGGGCCGACTACTCCAGTCTAGTGCAGTGCTATACACTCATGGATCTGTCGAATGATTCCATTGGCTATACCTTCAGTTCAAGAATACCTCCATCCAACAACGTTCTCCCTTTTCAAATTGAATCTCTTCTTTCCACCTATCCTCCAGCCTATAGCTAGCCTTGGATTTTTCCATTTAGATTTGGGGTTTTTGATCCCCTCTAAGAAAAGTGGAAATATTGATAACTTGTTCGAATTGTCCATAAATTCAATATTTAATTTCTTTTTACTAACTATTCTTGGTTCACAACCGTAACCTTCCATACATCATATCATTACATTATTTTAATTTTTTCCACTTATTCTAATGTAAAAAATTTTATCACATCTTATTGGCAATTATAAATCTGTAAATTATTCAAATTAAAAATGATTAACTGTGAGTAACTACTCATACCATCATGATATTTCAAATTTCCTTGTACTCGAAATACTATAACTCCACAAATATTAATATTTTTCTCCTACCCCTTCTCTCGTGGGAGTATTCCCTTTTCTTGTGAAGTATCCCGTGAGGAAAAAAGGACAGATTTCATAATTACAAGGATGGTTGTGCATGTCGGCATGTTACACACTTGAACTAGTATTAATGACCCCCTCGATTAAAAGCATTGACGTTTCCTATTTTGGAACTGGTCCTATTTCTTGCAGCGGGTGAGAATGAGAACGGGGTTACAGTCAGTGACGTATGCAATTTTATACAATATGTTTAATATAAATATAATTTTAAAAATCCAGTTAGACTAGTGTAGTTAAATAACCTCTTTGCAAACAACTTAAACACATTTTAATATATTGAACATTGATTTGGTTTTCTATAAATAAAGAATTTTTAATCCAACAGTTTTCATATTTAATTTTATTTTAAATTAAATTATCATTATTTCATAAATTGTATAATTTATTTTTCATTTTTATTATATTAAATTTTTTTAAAATGATTTTTTCATAGTAATTTTGGGTTAATGTTTGGAACCAAACAATATCACTAGAACAAAGATTCTATTTTATTTTAAATATATTTTAAAAGACTTTATGACTTGGTCATGTTCTCAGTGGTTTATGACAACCATAATATTGACCCATAATATTCATGTGAAATATAGCCTATTTAAAAGGTAAAACCAAAATAGATCTAGCCTAACTTCAAATCTACCAAGTGCCAAGATGATCAAATCTCTATTCACTAATATTTCTCTAATATAATTAAAACTAAAAAATCAATCTCATTACATAATTTTTTTTTTTCAAACTCATATTTAGATTATTCTTTTAATTCTTTCTTCATATTACTCTATTTTATTTCAAATCAAGAAGAAAAAAATATATTTAATATCATTTATTAATGCTTCAGTGCATTTATGGAAAAAATGTTCTCACATAACATTGCATTAAAGGAAATAAAATAATAATTCGTTCAAAATTTTAAAAATATTATTGTCAACCATAAGCATCACACTTCAATGTCCACTCTAAATAACATAATTACATCAATTTTATATATAGAGATAAAGTAATTAATAATTAAAAATATATCATTTCCTTTCTAAGTGTTTTCTATTTTTAACGTGATGAATATCTATCATTCCTTCACCACTCCTTCGCGAGATTACAAATGACATGTAAAATCATATTTGATGTTATAACATACTCTAAATGAAATTTTAAATTCATTCCATGTTGAATTTAGAGTTGATATTAGTATTTTAAAAAAATATTAGTAATAGAAAAAATTCTAGTGTCAAATTTATTATAAAGATAAATAAATTCAAAGTAAAAAAATTGTTATATTTTTACTTTCACATTAATATTTCAATTTCCATCTTGAGGGTTTGCAGTTAGTCAATCATCCGCTAAAATGTTGAACCTAGCTCGAGTAAAGTCTCCTTCTGTCACTACAGGTCAAATTGTAGGTATGGCTAACCTATTGGGTAATTTTTCATTCTTGCTGAAGCGACTTTCATTGCAACAAAGTTACCTTTCTTTCTTCTTAATTTGGAGTTGCAGACAAATAATTTTATGACCCTAGGTATAAACATCGAGCCAAATTTTTGACAAGAAAAGTATCCAACATCCCTATCCCAAATAGAAACCCTAATTTTCGAACATTTCCCTTGATCATAGAATCACATTTAACCACCATTCTTGTGCATTTTAAACCAATAAATTTCACCTGAAAGGTCTCATGGAAAAAAAATTACTTTCTCTCCTCTATGTTGTAGTATTTTTGAATTCATAAAGGCCTTCCTCCTTTGGTTGAGGTTGTTTTGTCTTATTACCAATATTGTATTTGTAGATTCCATTGTCATATATTCTTCATCCCACTTTCCTCTTTGAGATTTAGTAGTTATATGACATTCAGGTCTTATGTCCATGGCTCCTCTAGATCCTGTAATAGACAACAATGACAATAATTTTCAGTAGACCAATCAAATCCAATTATCAACAACGAAAGAAGTAAGTGTAGGGGAAGAATTATTGGTAGACTATAGTTTGAATAGAGTATAATTGTCCTTACGAGATAAATATTAATTTATATTAGCATTTTTCCCCATGTAACATACTTTACCTCTAGCGTGTGTATCAATTTTGTTACATTCCTCATTTATAACTTATTTTTTGCAAACTTTTTAGAGCTAATTAAATTACTCTATAGTGAATGTAGTTGATTATTAAAATTATGATTATTCTATTTAATGTATTCTATTAAAATTTCATTTTATTTGAGAATAGTGTTATATTCTTGTAACATTTCTATGTCTATTTTTCAATGAAAAAAATAACTTGATGGCGCTAGACTAGGTGATACTTGTGCGTCAATAGGATTACAATATTTGACCTAAGTCGATGCTAAATTTGGATGGGAAAGTAAAAATTTACAAATTCTTGTGGGCCAAAAATTCAAAATTAAATACCCACCAACTATTGAACTAAAAAAAAAATTAGACTCTTTCTTTCTCCTTTGATAATTTTTTCACTGATGATAGGCAGGCACCCAGAAAGAGAAGAATAGGCTCCTCTTCCCACACCTAGGTCCTGATAAGGGAGATTCGAAGTCCACCCATTCTGTTGTGGATGGAAAGTTTCAATATTTCCTTCTTTTGCTTGGATTTGTGGAACTAGTTTGAATACAGGGAAAATAATTGACAGATTTTTAATGATCTTTAGTGGCTTTTAAAGCATCTTAAGGATTCATATGAATCACACACATGATTTTTATTTTTCTCCCTTTTTGTTCTAGAAATTGTAGCTGCAAAGCAAGGAATTGTTAGCTCCATGAACAAAGGGTGGATATAGGGTTAAATTGTGGGATATTTATTCATGTAATGATGCAGAATGTTTTGATTATCATAAAGGTTTGCCAAAAATTTAGGTGTATTGTGTGTATGTGACGGTTGGATTGCTTACCTCAGCTCAAATTGATTCCCTTCACGTAGTGTGATCTCCTTCCTTACATGCTATTTTCCTTGGCTCATCTCCATGAACAATATTTGCTAGCCCAACCTAAAAATGTCAAGCAAAGGGAAGGGAGAAGACAATGGACAAAATGAGGTAAGTCATTACGAAATTATAGACATGTAATTTTTTAAATACTTTCATTGATTTTTATTGTTTTTTTTTATTCCAAAATCTAAAATAAAAAAAAATTATATATGTAGGGACATGAGACTAACTAGGAGAAAGAGGCCTTGGCTTCCATACTGGTGATGGTGGTAGTTAACAAGTTTGATGATTTGGAATTGAAAATGTTTTCTTGATATGTAGAAAAATGATTAGCTAAAACCACTGAAACATTGCAAACACACCAATTGTTTCAAAGGGAATCAATTGCTTCCCAAACCACTCCTAGATCGAGTAGAAGGTCAAGAAGAAAATCATTAATCATAACCACTAAGAATGTGGAACATGAAACACAATTTCAATGCCCAATCCACTCATGGAACCCAAATCTCTTCTTCCACAATGCCACATTATGAATCTACAATGGTAGTTGTGATATAATGATAGAATATGACATGGTTTAAGGAAAACTCTATAGATCATATGCTAGGAAATATTTTGTCAATAAGTTGAATAAATCATGCCTTTAATGGCTCAAATAACATCTCCAATTTTTGTTCTGAAAGGTACCGTTGCACTCACAAAAATCAGTAATTCATGACATCGAGATTGAATTTGGCATAGGTTGGTTCGTAAAATGGTTAAACTATAAATATCTTAGAACTACAAGAGATTTAGGTGAAATCATACAAAGAATAACAAAAAATCCTACACAAGAAAAAGCTCAAAATAAGGCTAGTTGATGTAAGTATAAAAGTATGGAAATAACTTGTAAAAACATATGAGAAATTGGATGAACAGTGGAAGTCTATCTAGGAGAATACCCAAGTATTTGAATTTTCTCATAAGATTATATCAATTTTATTAAAATAATTTTATATTTTATTTGTGCATATTTAAATTCAATTAGTATATGTTTTAGGGCAAGGCCTCCAATGCTAGGCTTGCAAAACAAAGTGCCTTGCATTATTGTGCCCAGAAAGGTCTACAAGCCTTGATGTGTAATTTTGCAAGTATAATTAATATGTGAAATCATATATTTCTTTATTTCCTATAAAAAATTAAATTATTGCATATTAATTAATTTAACTATTCCATGTGCCATGTTTTGATAGGAGGACAAATATGGTCATCATCTGTCACACTTCGAAAAGGACATGTTACAAAAAAAATGGACCAACTTTGTTGTCTAGATGGAGAACAAGGTATCAGTAGTTTAATTTCAATAATTTAGTTGGATATTGTTGTGTTTATTTTTCAACTTTCATTCCTTTTCACATAGAGTAGGGGAAACGTAGCCTTGTTTACCATATTTAGCCAATGAAAAATGTTGTACATTCTAATTGTAAAATTGGTTGGAAGATGGTTGGGATGTTATAGGATAAATGAAATCCTCCTAGGGTAATATATCAGCGAAATGTTTCCCACAATATAAATGGAATGTTTCCTATTACCAAACAATCTAGCAAGGCCCTAAGGAAGGGAAAACCTAAGGGACAACTACTAGAGTAAGTTACAATAATGGGACAATGACCCATTGTGACTTTAGTAAAGGTCCCCTTCTCTTTATGAACTTTCACTGATGGGAGGAGTCCCTGTGGGAAGAGAATCGCTTAGAATGGATAGATCAATGATTTAGGTATGAAGTGATTCCACCAAGCCCATTCGAGAAGAGAAACAATAATGGCTCAATGCTTCAAGGAAGCTAACATTCTCTCAAAGATAAGATTTAAGATGGAGATACCAAGCCTTAGGGTTTTATATATGATGATGATAATAGGTATTCATAGGGTCAAAACTCTAGGAGATGAGATAGGACCTACCAAAGAAGATATATGTGATGATTTAACACTTCTAAAAGGTTCTTCTCTCTCTTTGAGAGACATAAGAAAGGCATGCACTAGACCTAAGGTTTTATGAATAATCGCGGGAATAAATTCTTCTAAGGTACCCACTAAGTCAAGGTGGGAGAAATGGTTTCTTGAGATCTATTCCAACAAATTCTAGGCTCATACAACTCTTAAAGAAGTCCCCAAGGTGAGAGAGAAAGGCATATATTTTCCCTTTTAGAGTCAAACCTAGTGAAAGATATTTATGGTTGAAACTTTGGAAATTACCTACCGAACTTAGCGTATAGGTAGCCTAAACCCCGATCTTGATGTCTGGACTCTTGGATTCCCAAAATATCACCTCCCTAAAATTTTGCTACAATGCCTCTATTTCCACCGAACCTCTAAGGGACCAAAATTTAGGAGGAGAAAATATGGAGAAATAGGAATTTGATCACCAAAACCCTTGGACTAGTGCCTAGTCCTTTGGGCTATGGAATCCTAGATGAATTAGATTGTGAAAATTTGTCCTTAAGGAGGTCAAAATTTTATGCCCTAGCTACCAACCTTCAACGATTACCTACTATTAGAATATGGAGTTTCATGAAGCAAAATAACATTTCATCACTAGGGACATTCATTCCATGTTATATCATGACTAACATATGCAAGAGCCAACCAAATAGCTTCCAAAAATAAATCTTCAACAAAATTAGGGCACAATAGCATTTACATTTACTCCAAACCCTTTTATATTGGTTCTCATGTCTTTTAAATATTACATCAAAATTATTGACAAGGGTACCTGCCAAAACATATATAACTACTTAAGTATCCACAATTAAAATGTCTTTTACAATGTTACAAAACGAAATTTTCTCATTTTTGAGTAGTTGGATGACTAGTGGAACATTGAAATTGAGGATTGGTGCTTGGTTTTGTCATTTAAACTCTGCCTTCAATAGGATTAATTAACCTTTCACTCTTCTTCTGAAGTACTTCATCTGGGAGCTTACACTAGATCATTTTCTAGAATGCAACTTTCAAGTTTGAAAGCTTTGTATAATTAGATTTTGCAAAAAATAGTGTCTTTATCATCCAAAGAAGTTGGAAGTCCCTCTACAAATAAGTCACTACAATTCTTATTTTATAATTGAATTATTTTCATGTGTTGTATCTACTATGGTTTAACAACCACTAGTTCCTTTTCATATGGTCCCCTAGAAATAAAATTTCCTCGTTGGTTCAAACAACTAGGTAGACCAACTCTAGTCCTCTAGTTAAATTTGGAATCAAAAAAAGATGTTGACTTTTGAACCTCCTTTAATATCTTATTAGTCTAAATAAAAAGTAGGTTTTTGTCATTCATTTTAATGATTTCCATAAATACTCCAATTGTGTTTATGATACCTAATGCCCTTAGTTTAGATGAATATTTTCCATCTAAATAGTTGATCACCTTTTTATCGTTCACTAATTTTTGTACATTTTTATTGCATCATTAAATTCTTAATTCAACCCATTGAACATAATCTTCTATTGATAAATTTAATGAATATACTGCCATATAGAATGGACCTCGAGGATGATATCATCCCAAACAATTTTTCTAGCTTCAATTAGAGAGATATTTCCCTTTAATTTTGTTTTAACTCACTGATCTCATCTTGTGTTGCCTTCTTCATGGTGGTCAATTGATCATTGTTTTTTTTGCTATATTTAGCTTCCTCTCCTTGTTATCAAGCTATTCCTTTACCTAAGATACGTTGTCCAGAATCTTCTTTAGTTCAACCTCTGAAATTTAAGATGAGCCATTTTGATTGATTGTTGTAAGATCTACACCTTTTCCCGTAAAATGAAAATTTATTTGTTTCTTTCCACCAAATCTCTCATCATCAATTCCTTATCTTTCTCAACATGAGTTAGTTCAGTTGCTTTAGTGTGCTTAGTCTCAATCATTTTTAACTTCTTCCTTATTTACTACACCTCAAATTATTTGTTTTGAAATAGGGTTTTTCTAGATTCCCTAATTTCTATATCTATTCCCAATTTAATAATTAGCTTCTTATACTCCTTATTTTGAATATTCAATGCCCTATAATTTCCCTTTTCTTGGTTGAGCTGATTTGAAACTTTCTCCAAAATATTTTATGCTTTACTTACTATCAAAGATATTTTTCTTATGTCACTACAAATCATTTCCCCTGCTTGTCTATACTACTTAATCTTGTTAGGAAGTGGGATATATGCTACATTTATGGATAGATCTAATGTTTTAAGATCATTTCCTAAAGGAAGAGACTAAACAACTGGATGCATAAGGGACAATTTCGATTGGTTCCTTTCTAAATCCATAACAAATAGTAATCCTATTTGATAAGTTGTACTTCCTTGTGTTGCTAGCTAAGTTGTCATGTTGCTTCTAAACTTATGACTTCTTTCTTCAATTTGTCGATAATCCCTCTATAATGCTTTTGTGGTAGAGGGAGTTTCTTTAATTTATAATGCTGCCAAATTAGTGGAAATAGAGGAGGAGGTAGGGCACTCGGGGTTTCCGAACTACATTTGAAAACCTAGTTGATTTAAGGGTCCCTTTGTTAATTTAACTTGTACCTTTTCTTCTTCTTCTCTTTAAACTTTTTATCTCTTTTTCAATTTTGTGTCTTCTATCTCAACATCCATTTGTTTAGCTATATTTATCTTCAATCTCTTCTTCCTCACTATAGGGGTTTGAACATCTATTCCTTGCTACATTTTTCTTCCTCGCCATGTTTCTTGATTTGCCATTTTCTCAAGTTATAGCTTGATTTCATGAATATAAGGTGCAAAACTAATTTCCCCTCTTTTATTTGAAATTATATAATGAGGGTCATATTGTGAGGGTCATATTTCCACTTCTCTTCTTGATCAAAGAAAAATCCTTCATCATTTATTCAACTTGCTGGAGATCTTCTCTATTATTGATGATGAATGGCCCAATAATTCTTTCTAACTTAAAAATACACCCTTTGCGTGTAGGAACAAGATGAACTTGGTCAACATTTAAACTTTACCTTATAAATTCAAGAGAAAATAACCTCATAGGAAAAAATATTGGCAAATTATATGGTGGTAATTTAGCCCCATATAGTCTTATCTTAGTGTAATCTTCAAAAATATACTAATCTTCCACTCTAGTGTCCTTGCCAAGATGAAAAAACTATTTTTCTTCAGGAAAAATCCTTCGAGGGTGTTCATTGTTCAAAATAGTATATATAGTGGCCATGAATGATGAAAAGTAATAATAAAAACCCTCATTACTTTCCTTCTTCTTAACAACGCTAGTCCATTCAATCACAAATTTCATTTCATTCTTTGAATCCCGCTATTGAGCACTGGAGAAGGTATGTTATTTTCATTTACTTTATCTTTTCTTCAAAACTCATAACCTTTTTACATCATGAGCTAGGTATATGACAAGAGAATATGATAAAATATAGAAGATTTATATGTAATGTGAAATAACTAATCATTACCCTTTTTTCTATGTAGAAAGAGGAGAAAACAAAAGACTTCCATCCCAAAGGAAAGAACAAGACCAAGTTAATTGTTGTCCCTTTGACAGGGAACTGCATTCAAGCAAGGTGATCCAAATTGGAGAGTAACAACCAGAAAAAGGAAAAGGAGATATCCAATTAGCGCAAAAGAACAAGAGGATAACTAAGAACTAACAGTTTGACGAATCCATCAGGATCCTTTGATCCTGAGGGATCGCTATCTTAACAATCTTCTATATCATTTATATCTCCGCTCATCTGTTATAAGAAGGGTTAGCACTATTAGCTTGGGGGGAGAACTACTATTATCTTTATAAAATTCTTATTGGTACTTGAACTTTGATCATCGACTCTCTTTGAAGAGCGATTCTCTATAACTATGTTTGATGTTTAATATATAAATCGTGTTGCCATTCTATCGTTGATTTTGGAGTAACCTTAAGCAGTGAGTCACTGGAGGCTGAGGGCCCAGCCCTGGTGGATCACTTGCTCCTGTACCATTATTTCTGATTCATGTGTGGTTTGATTTCTTCCATTTACTCTGTTCAATAATTTGACGTCATTTGGTGTTTTCTATATCAACTCTGTTATATATACTTGACTAAGTAATATTATTATCTACAATCGGAATGCTATGTTATTCATTCTAACTTTGTATCGCATTGTTGTTCCTTTGGAAAATTGATATAACATTGCTGTTCCTTACAGATTACCATTCGATTACAGCTTAACAATGCTGTATATTCCTAAATCGGTACTACTGTATGGTTTATTGTTGTTCATTCGGGAGTGATGTTTCGTTGTGACCACAATTGTTGTTACTTTATAGCTGTGATTCATGCTTATTGTATCGAAGCTCAGATTACTGTTCCTTTTAATGTTAAATGTGTCACGTGTTTAATCTAGTTTGTTGTACATTCATATTTTATCTAAGTTGCAGTTTTATATTTTATTTTTGTTAGTTCGTTGTTCCATTTTTGTTTGTTGTTCATTTCAAAGGCTGTTACTTAATTCATGTAGGTTATAATTATTGTTGCATTCATTTCCATAGGTTAAGGTTTTTTTGTTCAATCGTGTTTATAAAGAAAGTTGTTGTTCCATTTCTTGTCATTTGAAGTTATCATTTCTTTAGTGTGCAGAACGTCTAAGACTATAGTGAACATCGACACATGTTGTCTAGTTCCTAGTTTGATGATCCTTTCTTTGAGTGCTTTTTAATTACATCAGTTTACAGTGGGAAGAGTTAACATTACTGTACCCTTGACTGATAAATTGTTGTAGCTTTCTGAATGCATGATTTGAGTCTTAAGTTTCTTTTTGCAAATAGATTTTATTCCAAGCATCCATTTACTCTTGTATTTAGAGCACTATACTACTAGCATTACTCTGACAAATGACTGCCTCAAACTGAGTACACTATTTGAGATAACAAATCATTCATGGATTGACAATTAATGTAGGGTAAATAGAGGTGAAAAAGACCCTTTTTACTGCTCGACGTTTTGGCATCATTTCTAGGGAGGAGTGTATCCATTTTTTTCTTTTCTAGAGTAGTGTAAGAACTTGCTAGGAGAGAATTGGGTTTTAAAAATGAAAGGTAAGAACCTGCGTATGTAGCATGTAATAGTCCTACTCCCCTGCCCACTTTCCTGCAAATTTATTGCTGTTTTTTTGGGTAGAAATTAGCATTTGATTTGTGTGCATGATTAAGCAGAAAAAGCCTGAAAAGAATCCTAAACCTCTACCCAAGCCTGATAAAGCTAAGGGCCTGGTGACCCTTGGCTTATCAACCTTTATAGATGAAATCCTTAAGAAAGCAGAATATCAGCCTTCAGTAGGACCTAGAAATGTTACTTCTAGACAACCTACTCGTTCCTTTCAGGCCACAGGATCACCATCTGTAGCCTTTGCTGAGGCTCATAGTCACACCGAAGAGAAAGATTTTCAAGAAATTGAGAATTCTAGCCCAAAATCATTGCAAGAAGGGAACCTTAGCAACCTCTGTGAAGGGAGAGGAGAAACCAAGGAAACTAAAGAACCAAGATCACCTCTTGGGATAATTCCACCATTAAGCAGGCCAGATAAGGGAAGTGCTACAAAAATCATCCATATTGAAGTTGAAGAACCTCAAGAACCGAAACCCCACCAGAAATTAGGAACTCTCATTATCCCAGATAAAACAAGTACTATTAAGGCCATTCCTGTTGAAGTCATTCCTCCTCGTCAGCCTAGGAATACCCTCCTAGACATCCCAGAATATTATTGGAACATATTTGACCAAATGGCCCAAAACCGGCCAAACATCCAAACTTCTACACTGCAATATCCCATTGTGGACACTGCAACTAATGCTCTTATGAAAACAATTCCTCTCCAGCATATCCCTACATTTCATGGCCTTACATTAGAAGATCTGGATGCATTCTTGTTTGAATTTGATGTACTGTGTAGAGGTTATGACTATACCACCGATCCCCAGAAATTGAAACTATTTCCCTCTACATCAAAAGGGGCTTCTTTAAGATTGTTTATGGGGTTGGGTGGTGGTGTTATAAATAACTAGGATCAAATGAAAGAGTCTTTTCTAAAAAAATATCAGGATTATTGTAGGTCTAGAGAGAAAGATGAAATATTTTAGATGATAGCTAGACCAAATGAAACATTAGAAGAGTATGTTGAATGTTTTCAGTATAATCTTCAAATATCTCCTTATGCGCCATTACCCTTACTTGATAATGTATTAAAAACAACATTAAATTTATGTATAAGGAGTTCAAGAGGCAGCACAAGACTAAAACCAATAGAACATGATAGGTTTGCAAGAGATAACAAGATCTATGCAGAATGAGTAACTCGCGTAGAAATTGGAAATTTATTAGAAAATTTTAAAACTGACATACTGGGGACTCTAACAATGCAACTTGATATTATGCAGGCCAAGTAGAAACAAGCAGAGGCAGAACAAAATTTGGCAATCTTTTGTCCCAGATGCAAAAAGAAACACAGCCACAAAGAGTGTTTGTTAGATGTGGTTCAAGTTTGCGCCATTTCTACAAAAGACCATTCTACAGAGAGTTGTCCCTCACTTTCTGGATTAAAAGAAGTCTACAAGGAAGTGAAAGAAGAGCCAAAACTGGTGTACCTACTTAATCAATGTCGTCAATGACAGCGACGACCATATTGGCAAAATAATATATATCCACCGCAATGGTCCCCTCCTACTTCACAGAGTCAAGCCTGGCAGACAAATTGGAAAAGACCGATGAATCCACCAGTAGGAACCATTCCGCTCTCTCGACCTAAATTGCCAGCATTACAAAAAAACCCCGAGTCTAACTTAAGACCATAACTCCTAGCCCAACCCAAACCCTAATCTGAATAACAGACCGGTCCAATCCATCCAAATAATTGAAACACCAAAGATATAAACCGATCTAAGGGAGTGTAATGACCTTCAATTAAGATCTGGGTGCATCATAGAAACATAGGGAGATAAAACCGCTCAAGTTGAAAATCAGTTACCTATAAAACAACCATTGCAAGAAGAGGATGTGATCAGACAACAAACTCATGATCAAGTAATCACATCTTCTCCTCCATTCCTAGAACGATTAATTATACCTCGACCTATACAACAACCTGATTTTGACATTCTGAGAGAACTTAAAAACCTATACATAAAAATTCCACTCCTCCAAGCCAACCAGGACATCCTAATATATGCAAAGACCATCAAAGAACTATGTACAAAAAAACCAAGGAGGATGACAACAAATAACCCAACAGTCCAAGTAGTTGGCACCTTATCTGACCTATTATCAGGAAAAGAAACACCCATTAAATATGAAGACCCAGGAAATCCAATAGTAACAGTACAAATCAATGGGAAACTTTTAGGAGTTGCAATTAATATTCTAACAACCACCACTTGTCAAAAACTGGGCATTGCATCAGTAGAACCAACTTCCACTTTATTAGAACTGGCTGACTCATCTATGGTTAGGCCAGAAGGCACACTACATGATGTCATGATATCCGTTGATTCCTGGGAGTATCCTGCTGACTTTCTAATAGTAAACCCCAAAAACTGACTTGATGGAAAACCATTGACTTTAGGCAAACCTTGGCTTACAACCGTTGATGCTTATATTGGCTACAGACAAGGCAATATGACCATAGCTTGAGGAACTAATATCAAGAATCTAGCCTTGTATCCTCCAGGCCAGCCAAGTGTCACAATAATGAAAACTAACAAACATCATACCTCACTAAAAATATTAGATCCCCATTAACCATCGAAGATGCCCTCAATTTGAAAGATCAAACAAAGGATGATGTCATTAACAACTTTCTTAGCCAAACTAAATCTAGATCCCACATAAAATGTCATATGATAGAAGCAGCATTTGATAATGAATTAGAAGAAGATTCTCTCAAAGATACTTATGATCAAACAATACCTACTACCTCTGTATAAAATAGCAAAACTATAGAAATTGAGCCAGGAAAATCTTTAAACATTAATGGCAACCTAACTCCGGAAAAAGAAGAGAAGCTAATCCAGCTACTGAGAAAATACAAATAAGCATTTGCATGGGATTATCCTGACATGAAAGGAATCAATCCCCAGTTATGTACACACCACATTTACATAGAAAGGGATGCAAGATCTATTCACCAACCACAAAGGAGACTTAACCCTCATCTAAAAGACATTGTAAAAGCTAAACTTCAAAAAATTTTAGATGTGAACATTATTTACCCTATCTCCAATGGCAAATGGGTCTCTCCACTTGTAGTGGTGCCAAAGAAGAATAGAAAATGGAGGATTTGTGTAGATTATAGAGAGCTAAATAAAGCAAAACAAAAAGACCACTTTCCCCTTCCATTCATTGACTAGGTATTAGATACATTAGCAGGAAATAAATTCTTTTTTTTCTTGGATGGCTTTAGTGGATACAATCAGATTCAAGTTGCTCCTGAAGACCAAGGCAAAACTACTCTTACCTATCCTTGGGGAACATTTGCCTACAAAGTTTTACTTTTTGGCCTATGCAATGTCCCTACCACATTTCAAAGGGCTATCCTCAACATCTTTTTAGATTCAATAAATGAAGGGATCGAAGTATATATGGATGATTTTACACCATATGGAGATGATTTCAACCCATCATTGGACACACTAGAAAAAGTACTGCAGCGATGCATTGCCACCAGGCTCTGTCTAAGCCATGAAAAATCCTATATGATGATGATTGAAGGACTTATTCTAGGCCATTATATTTCAGCAACTAGAATACAGGTAGATTCGGCCAAAATTCAAATAATTTTGTTAATGCCTACTCCTACCACTTAGACAGATGTAGACAATTTTCTTGGATTTCCTAGTTATTATAGAAGATTTATAGAACATTTTTCTCATATTGTTGCACCTTTATATGCACTGACAGGGAATGTTGACTCTTTTGGACAGAAAAATGTGATCGTGCTTTTGAGGATAAAAAAAAGCTTGTGTCAACAACCCCCATACTCCGAGGACCAAATTGGGACCTGTCATTTCAAATTTTATCAGATGCTTCAGACATAGCTATTGGAGCAGTCCTTGGGCAAGAAGAAGATAAAAAACCATATGCAATTTATTATATTAGCAAAAAATTGTCTCCTGCAGAATTGAACTATACTGTGACTGAAAAGGAATTTTTAGCTGTAATACATGCCGTCAATAAATTTAGGAATTACATCACTGGATATCCTGTTATTTTATATACAGATCACTCTGCCATAAAATATTTAGCAAATAAACCAATCATAAATGGTAGAGTAACTAGATGGCTGATTTTATTGCAGGAATTTGATATCACAATAAAGGAACGACCTAGAAAAGAAAATCCTATAGCTGATTTTCTCTCATGAATGCCAAAACCAGTGGATGCACCAACAGTCGAAGATCAATTCCTAGATGAACATTTGTTCGCTGTCACTATTAAAACACCCTGGTATGTTGATGTTGCGAATTAATTAGCAATAGGAAAATTACTGAAACATCTGATCCTCAATGAATGAAAGCAAATTGTCTAGCGTAGTACTCGATTTTCTTGGAGTAGGGGCTACCTGTTTCATATAGGGGCAGATATGCACATCAGGAGATGCATCCATGAAGATGAAATTTTTGACTTCTTGAAATCTTGTCACGACGGACCATGTGGCAGACATTTCGCAGATCGGAGAACTGGTCATAAGGTGGTACAAATAGGGTATTATTGGCCCACAATCTTCAAAGATGCAAAGAAGTTCGTTCAAGCTTGTGACAGCTACCAAAGAGCAGGACGCCCAGGACAGTTTGATGAAATGCCCCTGAACCCACAGCTAGTTGTTGAACCATTTGAACAATGGGCGCTTTATTTTGTTGGTCCAATTAACCAGTCATCAAATTAGAAAACATATATTCTGGTAGCAGCATAATATGTCACCAAGTGGGTTGAAGTAGAGGCATTGTCGAGAGCTACAGAGGATTTTGTCATACTATTCTTGTTCCACATATTTGTGCGACATGGCCTCCCAAGAGATATAATTATGGATGGAGGACCACAATTTGCTAGTAATAAAATTGCTGCAGCACTAAAAAACTATCATATTCAGTATAAAGTTACTACTCCATACCACCCACAGGCAAATGGTCAAGTAGAAAGCACAAATAAAATAATAGAGGCAATACTAACAAAAACCATTGCGTCACACAGACGTGATTGTGCTGCAAGACTGGCAGAAGCATTATGGGCATACAGAACAACATGGAGAAGTAATACCAGTTATTCACCATACTAGCTAGTATTTGGAAAGGAACCCATCTTTCCAATAGAATTTAAAATACAAACACTGCAAACAACACAAGAAGTCGGTCTAGATTTAGACGAGGCTCAGATTAATAGATTACAACATATCAATGAGCTAAATGAAATCAGGCTCTCTGCCCTTCAACATACTACGTTAATCCAACAACAGTGAGCCAAATGGCACGATGCCCTCATTAAAAAGAAAGTCTTCCACGAAGGAGATTGGGCGCTCCTATACGATTCTAGATTTTAGGATTTTCCGAGGAAAATTCAGACTCGCTGGCTGGGACCATATGAAATCCAGAAGGTACATGATAATGGCACCATTAATCTAACCACCATGGATGGATCCAAACATACCTTTAAGGCAAACGATGACAGAGTTTGATTATACCGCAAACCACTTCATCGGGAATCCTTCTACCAACAACTCCACGAAGACTCCGACATGCAGATTCTGGTTGAGGAAGAGAAATCTTCCTCAGCTTTGGTTCATTAAGTAATTTGACTACTCTTGCACATTGTACATAATTCTTTTGTTTTGTATATATTTTTGCAGTTATGTAACATTTACACTTTGTTGTTCCTTTTTCAAGGAACAACATTTTTGCACTCTACTGTTCCTTTCTAAAGGAACAACATTTCTGTCGTTTTGTTGTTCCTCTTCAGAAGGAACAACACCAACATTTTTTTTTGTTCCTTTCCCAAAGGAACAACATTTTTGTTTTCTGCTGTTCCTTTTCCCAAATGAACAACATTTGTGTTTTATGTTGTTCCTTTTTTCGAAGGAACAACATTTTTCGTTTTCTGTTGTTCCTTTTCCCAAAGGAACAACATTTTCATTTTCTGCTATTGCTTTTCCCAAAGGAACAACATTTTTGTTTTCTGCTATTCCTTTTTCCGAAGGAATGACACATTTTTGTTTTCTGCTATTCGTTTTTCCGAAGGAAAAAGATTTTTCATTTTCTGTTGTTCCTTTTCCCAAAGGAACGACAATTTTCTTTCCTGCTGTTCCTTCTTCCGAAGGAACAATGCATTTTCATTTTCTACTGTTTGTTTTTCTGAAGGAACAACATTTTCATTTTCTGCTATTCCTTTTCCCGAAGGAACAACATTTTTATTTTTTTTTTTTGTTCCTTTTTACGACGCATTTTTGTTTTCTTCTGTTCCTTTTTCTAAAGAAACAACGCTTGTGTTTTCTGTTGTTCCTTTTTTGAAAAGACAACATTTTTGCATTGTTTTGCTTGTGCTTGTTTTCTTTGCTATTGTTCTTCTTAGTGCATAGAAGTTTCGAGTTGTTCTTTCTTTTTTCCTGTGATTTTTTGCACAGTACTTCTTTTATATTTTTCTACTTTGTGTGTTTTATCATTCGAATCACTTCTGAAACACAACTATACACCTATGCAACGAATATAAGAATCAAACAATACTGAAATCAACAAATTACATAAAAGTCACTATCTTTACAAGAAATTGCTCTGAAGTGATAAGAGAAAAGAGGAAAGGACACAACTATTGATCATCTTGTTGTCACTGTTATACTAATACCGATATGATTGGTTATCTTTATCATGACGGTTCCTTCTCAATTCCCATAATCCTCCTTGATCATTATTAAACAATAAAAACAAAGGGAATATTTTTCTATTAAGATGTGAAGACTTCTTCCACCATCCCTACTCTTAAGGAGTGTCGAACCACCCTTTGTGTATACAAAGGAAAATTATTTTATAAAAGAAAAAAAATATGTTTATATAATTTGCTAACATGGTTTGTCAAATGAAGGATAGGGGGTCTCATTGAGAGCCAGCCTACCATGATCATAAGGAAGAAAGTGAAGTCGCATTCCCACTATGACCACCACACTAGGGATATGATCCAAGAGGCACATCAGTCCTTGGAACAGAAGGTCTCATCACGAGACGACCTACCCACCTTTCACTCCTTCCTAGTGAATGGCATTATGATTTATCTGGTTGCCAAGCGAGCATAATGACCTCCATTCTGACATTCCACAGCACTTTCCTAATCATACACAAAGGATCATGGTTCCATGGGTGAAATAAACAACTCTATCAAGGTTATGGACACTTGTGGGAAACAGAGCTCTATTGATGGTATTGAAGTCACATTCTTTATACACCAATGGTAGTTATGAATCCCTTCTTCTATCTTTGTAATGGGTCAAATAAGATTATGAACATAATTCCTCTGAACCTTTAATACATGAAATCTATTACAATCAATCATGATAGAAAAAGTTGATAGTGACTGCATCGAACGTTTTGTGCACGTCAGTTGTCCTATTCTCCAGATCTCGCATCATATCATGACATTCTCTTATTTATTAAGTGATTCTTTTATATACCTCTATTTTAGCAATCTGCTCGTTCTTATAAACATGGCATCTAGGTATACGATGTTCCTCTCTGACTCTGTACCATGTCAGTCCAGCACAACGCTCCCACATTTGACGGCCGAGGATGGCCTATCACATTGTAGGGGGGGACTAGGTGACCTCATAATTCAATGGCATACGTGTTAGTTTATCATTTAGATAATTTTTACTTCGGAATAATAAGGCTTAATGGTATATTGATTTCCCATTTGCATGGCTTGTTGTTTCAAAGCTATTTCTGTGTTATGCTATGTAACAATTAGCAGTAATTTGAAATTTGAACAAGGTTGTTGTTCCGTCGTTTTCTCTGTGGTTGCTAACAGCTTGAACAACCTGTTGTTCCATTGCCGTCTCTATGTTTTTACAGTGTGCTAAGCATGGGAGGAAGATCAATTCGTAGAGAACCGCAAGTGTTAACAGTCTCTGCTGTTGTACGAGAAATCCTAACAAGGGTAGGATGGATAGTTTATCTCAATCATCTGCAACAATCCAACGAGACTGTGGCAATTGAATTTTTGCAGAACCTACAAGAATATCACTCCACGGTAAGAGGGAGACAGATAACATTCACCGATGTGATAATTGCAAAGGTTTCGGGACTGCCAACCACTGGATCTGTGTGGACTTTGAAGAAGGTAAGACTACGAGATGCCATAAAATTCTTCCAAGATGAGGGTCAGAACCTGACTCGAAGTGGAAAGGGAGTTCTACCAGCAGCGTTGGAAGAACCATCGATAGAATTGGCAAAAATCGTCCAAAATTACATCACCTATGGAGGCAGAAAAGACATGGTAAGACCATGCCACCTTAATCTCTTAGCTGTATTAAAACAAAAATGCACTATGAATTTGCCTGCGTTTTTAGATTCTCTATTACATGATGTTGCCTGAAGCATGAAAAAATCTCGCCACATAGAATCGGTAGTAAGTCACCACAGGTTGATACGACTGATAGTTAGCTATAGTCTTGCTCAACAACAAAGCCGTTGGGAAGAACTAATTTTTACAATAGATGAGGGACTAGCTTTACTAGCCCCCAAACGAAAGCATGCTGCAAGTACATCGAATAGACCATTAAAACAAAGGAAATCCGTTAGATTGGCATGGATCAAAGGGAGGCTGGAAAATTCCCAAGGGAACACTAGTCAACCGGTGGAGATAGATGATTCAGGGGACGAGAAACCCCCACAATTGTAAGGAGGAGAGAACTAAAGAGAATTGAATGATGAGGGAGAAATAGAGGAAGAGACTCAGCAATCTAGTCAGGTGGAAGAAGAAACAGAGCAACATGAGGAAATCCCGTTGAAAAATCCGTTGCGAGAAGATGAATTGGCTCATATTCTGGCCAATATGGGAGAATATATACTCAACATCTTAGCCCACTAAACCTCCACACTGAAGAGGAACCATAGGAGCACTCTGTTCATGATAAGAGTGCATCCAAAGAGATATGTGATGAGGAAGAAGAAGAAGAGAAGTACTCCGGCCATGATGAAAGTGCATATGGAGAGAAAAATGATGAGGATGAAGAAGAGGAACAATTTGTTCCAAGTCAGAATACACTGGAAGAATTTTACGGGGGGGAAGAAGAAGTTACCCCGGAAATTGCAGAACAAGCTAGGGTTTCTTCCCCTGAACAACCCGGTCAACAGAGTAATGAGGAAGAACCCCAAGAGGAAATCAAGAAATTAGTCCCCGAGTCAGTGAATGTCTGTTCCTTCGAATAAAATGGAAGAAATCAAAAGATTACGAAAGTAACACCAAAGACCACTTAATGTAATAGGACGACTTCGACAACAAATCAGGATTCTGAAGATGGGGAAGAAAGCAAAAAGGACCCCGGTGGTAAAGCATGCAACCACTCCAGCAAAACCCCTTAGGAAAAGGGTTAAGAGGACTCGGGTCCAGCTTGTCGTTCAAAATCAAAAGGAACAGCATTTGACTATTACCCATGTCGAAATACATACAAATAACATAACGACTTATGACAAAGAAATTAAGACGGAGGCACAGTCCTCTGAGGAAATTCGAACCATAACTATGGAACGACGCAATAAGAAGATTCAAGTGAACCTCCCGCTTACAACTAATATGTGGGATAGTGACCCGAGGATAGTAACCCTATGAGAGGGTTTGATGCAAGCCCAACAAGCAGTAGAAAAACTTATAGAACAAATTGTCTCTCGAGAAAAGTATGAAGAATTACAGTAGCAGCTAAGGGATGTCAATTTATCTGAAAGTCAGGCTTTTGAAGGATGGCGAAAGGAAGAAGAAAGATTCACAAAGGTAACTCATAGGCTAGATGTAGTCATCAAACAAATAGATACCTTATCCTCTTTGTATACTGATGTCCTAGCATGTAGAGCACTTGCTAAGAATTATGCTTTGTTTTTAATGGAAAGATATTTGCAGTTGAAAACTAAAGCTGTCAAAGCAAGAGCCCCTATAGAAATAAACACTATTGATGACTTCATAAATTGTTGTAAGAACTATGGGGTGAAGGTTCAAAGTTTATTATGTGAATTCTATTTGCACAACCTTGTGTTAGATAAAAAAATAGAGCAAAATCCCAGCCCATTCGTTGGGGATATCCAACTGCACACATTTATTTCATTTGGAGTTACTCAAATAAAATGGCTTAAAGCCTATAATTCCTTCCAAAGATAAGAAAAACGATTAGACTTATGGGTGAGAGTTGAGCCTAGAGATCCATTGCAGTTATGTAATAAACATAGGAACCTAATGAGGACTCTGGGCGTGATTGAAGCATTAGGACCTATTCATATAGTAGTCAATCGGAAAGGGATAGAATACTTCTTTACCATCAAAGACCTTGCCAATGTAGCTGCTAAATTTTGATATCAGACTTCTAATCTGAATATCCAATACAAGGAACCATTTAACTATGAGAACTTTAAACTAGTTGCTGATCGCTTGGGCCTCTGCTGATCACTTGGGCCTCTATGCTGATCTTATTTTGAAGGAAGGACCATCTTGGTTAGGTTGTAGGTTCTGAAGTCCAGTCACTTGGCATCTTGCACTAGGATACCAAGCCTTATACGAAATGCTTGATGGCCAGACAGGACATCTTTTTGAGCACCTAGCTAGGCATCATGGTTTTAGACCTCCTCATGAAATCCTGTCTCCAGCCTACTCCTTCACCACCTTGCATGTTAACTACACTGTTTTCATGAGGCCATGAAAAGGGGTAAGCATGGGGGTGTGCTGAGTACTGGAGAAGGTATGTTATTTTCATTTACTTTTTTATCTTTTCTTCAAAACTCATAACCTTTTTACATCATGAGCTAGGTATATGACAAGAGAATATGATAAAATCTAGAAGATTTATATGTAACGTGAAATAACTAATAATTACCCTTTTTTCTATGCAGAAAGAGGAGAAAATGGAAGACTACAATCCCAAAGGAAAGAGCAAGACCAAGTTAATTGTTGTCCCTTTGACAGCGAACCACGTTCATACAAGGTGATCCAAATTGGAGCGTATTAGCCAGAAAAAGGAAAAGGAGATATCCAATCGGCGCAAAAGAACAAGAGGATAATTGAGAACTAACAGTTTGCGCTATCTCAACAATCTTTTGTATCATTGATATCTCCACTCGGCTATTATAAGAAGGGGTAGCACTGTTAGCTTGGGGGGAGAACTACTCTTTTTTTATGAAATTCTTCTTGGTACTTGAACTTTGATCATCGACTCTCTTTGAAGAGTGATTCACTGTAACTCTATTTGACGTTTAATATATAAATCTTGTTATCATTCTATCGTTGATTCTGGAGTAACCTTAAGTAGTGTGTCCCTAGAGGTTGAGGGCCCAACCTTGGTGGATCACTTGCTCCTGTACCATTATTTCTGATTCATGTGTGGTTTGATTTCTTCCATTTACTCTATTCAGTAATCTGACGTGCTTTGCTGTTTTATATATCGTCTCTGTTATATATACTTGACTAAGTAATATTATTATCTGCAACAGGAATGCTATGTTATTCATTCTAACTTTGTATCGCATTGTTGTTCCTTTGGAAAATTGATATAACATTGTTGTTCCTCACAGATTTCCATTTGATTACAGATTAAAAGTGTTGTATATTCCTAAATTGGTACTACTGTATGGTTTATTGCTATTCATTCAGGATTGTTGTTCCGTTGTGATCGCAATTGCTGTTACTTTATAGTTGTGATTCACGCTTATTGTATCGAAGCTCAGATTACTATTCCTTTTAATGTTAAGTGTATCGCGTGTTTAATTTGGTTTGTTGTACATTCATATTTGATCTAGGTTTTTGTTATATATTTTATTTCTGTTAGTCCACTGTTCCATTTCTATTTGTTGTTCAATCCAAACGTTGTTACTTAATTCTTGGAGGTCATAATTATTGTTGCATTCATTTCCATCAGTTAAGGTTTTGCTATTCAATCCTATTTATAAAGATATTTGTTGTTCCATTTCTTATCATTTGAAGTTATCATCGCTTTGGTGTGCAGAAGGTTTAGGACTGTAGTGAACATCAACACATGTTGTCTAGTTCCCAATTTGATGATCCTTTCTTTGAGTGCTTTTTAATTACATCAGTTTACTTAGGGAAGAGTTACCATTATTGTACCCTTGACTGATAAATTGTTCTGGATTTCTAAACACATGATTTGAGTCTTAGGTTTCTTTTTGCAAGCAGATTTTATTCCAAGCATCCGTTTACTCTTGTATTTAGAGCACTATACTACTAGCATTACTTTGACAAATGACTGCCTCAAACTGAGTACACTCTTTGAGATAACAAATCATTCCTGGATTGACAATTAATGTAGGGTAAATAGACATGAAAAATACCCTTTTAAATGCTCGACATTTCGACACCGTTGCAAGGGAGGAGTGTAGCCATTTGTTTCTTTTCTAGAGTAGTGTAAGAACTTGCTAGGAGAGAATTGGGTTTTAAAAATATAAGGTAAGAACCTGCATATGGAGCATGTAATAGTCCTGCTACCCTGCCCGCTTTCCTGCAGATTTGTTACTGTTTTATTGTGTAGAAATTAGCATTTGATTTGTGTGCATGACTAAGTAAAAAAAACATAAAAGGAATCCTAAACCTCTACCCAAGCCTGATAAAGCTAAGGGGCCAGTGAACCTGGGCCAGTCAACCTTTATAAACGAAATCCTTAAGAAAGCAGAATCTTAGCCTTCAGTAGGACCTAGAAAAGTTACTTCTAGACAACCTATTGGTTCCCTTCAGGCCACAAGATCACCATCTGTAGCCTTTGCTGAAGTGCATAGTCACACCGAAGAGCAAGATTTTCAAGAAATTGAGAATTCTAGCCCAAAATGATTGCAAGAAGGGAACCTTAGCAACCTCTGTGAAGGGAGAGGAGAAACCGGGGAAACTGAAAAACTAATATCTCCTCTTGGGATAATTCCGCCATTAAGCAACCCAGATAAGGGAAATGTTGCAAAAATCATCCATAACGAAGTTGAAGAACCTCAAGAACCAAAATCCCCCTAGACATTAGGAACTCTCATCATGCTAGATAAAAGAAGTGCCATTAAGGCCATTCCTGTTGAAGCCATTCCTCCTCATCAGCCTAGGAATACCCTCCTAGACATCCTAGAATATTATTGGCACATATTTGACCAAATGGCCCAAAACTAGCCAAACACCCAAACTTCTACACTGTAATATCCCATTATGGACACTGCAGCTAATGCTCCTATGAAAGCATTTCCTCTCCAGCATCTCCCTACATTTCATGGCCTTACATCAGAAGATATGGATGCATTCTTGTTTGAATTTGATGTACTGTGTAGAGGTTATGACTATACCACCAATCCTCAGAAACTGAAATTATTTCCCTCTACATTAAAAGGGGCTGCTTTAAGATGGTTTATGGGGTTGGGTGGTGGTGTTATAAATAACTGGGATCAAATGAAAGAGTCTTTTCTAAACAAATATCAGGATTATTATAGGTCTAGAGAGTTAAAAGATGAAAATTTTCAGATGATAGCTAGACCAAATGAAACATTAGAAGAGTATGTTGAATGTTTTCAGTGTAATATTCAAAGATCTCCTTTTGCATCACTACCCTTCCCTGATAATGTATTAAAAATAAGATTAATTAGAGGAATGAAGGAAAAATGGATTGAAACACTAAATATTATGGGAAAAGGAGATATTTATCAAGAAAATTTTGCTAACATTATTAATTTATGTATTAGGAGTTCAAGAGGTAGCACAAGACTAAAACCAACAGAACATGATAGGTTTACAAGAGATAACAAGATCTCTGTAGAAGGAGTAACTCACACAAAAATTGGAAATTTATTAGAAAATTTTAAAACCGACATATTGGGGACTCTAACAATGCAACTTGATATTATGCAGGCCAAGCAGAAACAAGCAGAGGCAGAACAAAATTTGACAATCTTCTGTCCCAGATGTAGAAAGAAACACAACCACAAAGAGTGTCCGTTAGATGCAGTTCAAGTTTGCGCCATTTGTACAAAAGACCATTCTACAGAGAGCTATCCCTCACTTCCTAGATTAAAAGCAGTCTACAAGGAAGTGGAAGAAGAGCCAAAACTGGTGTACCTACTTAATTAGCTCCGTTAATGGCAGTCGTGACAATGAGGTATGTTCTCTGATCCAGATTCCTCTTTTCAGCCTCCACAATATCATGCTCAACAATATAATACTATGTGGAAAAATAAACCTCCATTCTGAAATTGGTCACAACAACCGTTTCCTTCACCATGGCTGAATCAAGCAAGTCAACCCAATTAGCCAAATTTTCCCTATGCCCCACCATATTGGCAAAACAATGTATATCCAGCGCAATGGTCCCCTCCTACTTCACAGAGTCAAGCCAGGCAGACAAACTAGAAAATACCGTTGAATCAACCAGTAGGAACCATTCCGCTCCCTCAACCTACACTACTAGCATTACAACAAAACCCACAGTCTAACTTAAGACCACAACTCCCAGCCCAACCCAACCTTAATACGAATAATAGACCTATTCAATCCATTAAAATAATTGAAACACCAGAGGTACAAACTGATCTAAGCGAGTGTAATGACCTTCAATTAAGATCTGGGCACATCATAGAAACAGAGGGAGAGAAAACCACTCAAGTTGAAATTCAATTACCTATAAAATAACCACTGCAAGAAGAGGATGTGATCAGACAACAAACTCATGATCAAGTAATCACATCTTCTCCTCCATTCCCAGAACGATTAATTATACCTCGACCTATACAACATCCTGATTTTGACATTCTAAGAGAACTTAAAAATCTGTACATAAAAATTCCACTCCTCCAAGCCATCGAAGACATCCCAATATATGCAAAGACCATCAAAGAGCTATGTATAACGAAACCGAGGAGAATAACAAATAACCCAACAGTCCAAGTAGTTGGCACCTTATCCGACCTATTATCAGGAAAAGAAACTCCTATTAAATATGAAGACCTAGGAAATCCAATAGTAACCGTACAAATCAATGGGAAAACTTTTGCAAATTCCTTAGTTGATATAGGGGTTGCAATTAATATTCTAACAACCACCACTTGTCAAAAACTGGGCATCACATCAATAGAACCAACTTCCACTTTATTAGAACTGGCCGACTGATCTGTGGTTAGGCCAGAAGGCACACTACATGATGTCATGGTATCCGTTGATTCCTGGGAGTATCCTACCGACTTTCTGATAATAAACCCCAAAAATCGACTTCATGGACATCCATTGATTTTAGGCAGACCTTGGCTTGCAACCCTGATGCTTATATTGGCTGCTGAAAAGACAATATGACCATAACTCGAGGAGCTAATATCAAGAATGTAGCCTTGTATCCTCCAGCCCAACCAAGTGTCACAACAATGAAAACTAACAAACATCCTGTACTATACCTCACTAAAAATATTAAATCCCCATTAACCATAGAAGATGCCCTCGATTTCAAAGATCAAATATAGGATGATGTCATTAACAACTTTCTTAGGCAGACTAAATCTAGATCCCACATACAATGTCATATGATAGAATGATCTAGGTGGATGTTGGTGGCCACCCACCTATCCCATTTGGATCCCCACAACTGCTTCTTTCAGTTTCCTTAATTATAGCATAGTTTACTATTTTTAGCAGTTTTTCGAGTCCTAAACTTCCGGAGCCGTTTTGAGGCCCTAAATGACGTTTTTTGGGAAATCTACCGCCAACGATTTTTCTATCTAAAAATTGTCTTTTCCATCATTGTCCTTAGAGATATCTTTCCAACGGGCCATCATGCGCGTCAAACAGAGACAATACGACCAATTCGCGACCCCGAGAAGTTAATGTACCAACTTACCCAAAAACGGGGCCCACAATTTGGCGTTTCGTCTTCTAGGATTAGGTTTTGGAATGTGAAGGGTTTTTCCATTGTTTCTCAACAATAAATAGGCCTTCGAGCCTCATTGTAACACAGTTAGGAGGCATGTAGCCACACATCTCTCCTCAGAGATAAGCTACCATCACCTTAGCTGATTTATTTACATTTCTGGTTGTAAGCATATTTCAGTATTTTCCATTAATGAAGTGAAACATTATTTCCACTACATCTTTGTGTATATGGTTATCTCTATATTTTATTGCATTCCTGTTTAAATCCGGATCAATGGTATCAGAGCGGTTTGCTTTTTCTCTGTTTTTCTTTGAATGTCCCCAACGAGGCCAGGATATAAGGATTTAGGGCTTGAACTGGTCGAACCTTTACAAGACCAGCCTCGCAAATCTCGACGAACTCCCATGGCGGATGAGAATAAAGATGAGGGGGCAGGAGATCCTATCAAAATCTTGCTCAAAGAAGCGCTCGAGTGGCAAAGGAACGCAATGATGGATAACTTTCT
Source organism: Pinus taeda (assembly GCA_000404065.3). NCBI lineage: Eukaryota > Viridiplantae > Streptophyta > Pinopsida > Pinales > Pinaceae > Pinus > Pinus taeda. The sequence continues at coordinate 222,028 of APFE031323484.1, read as the reverse complement.
GTAGATCCTTCAACGGCTACCCAGAGGCGACACATCGGCTTCCAACAGCTACTCTGGAAATGCCACACCTTTTAAGGTACAAGTTAATTTTGAAATCCCCATCTTCGAGGGTCAAGTAGATGCAGATGCTGTAGATAAATGGTTAAATCTACTAGAGGGGTATTTTTCTGTTCATGAATTTTCAAGTCGGGAAAAGATTGTTTTCGCTCTTCTCAAAGTATCCCCCTACGTCAAGGACTGGTGGGAAACCTACTGCGAGCAGAAGGATGAAAGTACAGGCCCATTATTTTCAGCCACACCCACTTGGAATGACTTCCAGGATTCCATCAAGGAGCAGTACTACCTTGTCAAAAGCTATGAGGATAAAAACATCAAATGGACCACACTGCGGCAGGGACGAGACCAAGATGTGCCAAAGTTCACAAACATTTTTCATACCCTTCGCACACAGTTGGGTATCAAAGACTCTGAGCTGCATTTGGTACTCAAATACCGTGGCTGCCTACACAGATACATCCAGGAAGAGGTGGAGTTCTTGAACATCTCCTCACTCGACACAACATACCGATATGCTGTCAAAATCGAGAAAAAGTTCAATCAAAAGAAGCGAGACTTTGGATCTGCAAATCTGAAGCCCAAAGGAAAAAGCCAAGGCGGGGTGACCCAAGACAACCCCTCAAAGCCGCAAGAAAAGAACAACACCACGAAGCCGAAGAAGGACACAGGAAAGTGGTGTGAGTTCCACAAGAGTCCCACTCATAACACAAGTGAGTGTATGACCAAGCAGTCGCTGGTGGCCGAGTTGACGGCTTCCGAATCAGATGCATGTTCAGACCCTGAGCCAGAACCCGACAAGGGGAATGGCAAAGGGAAGAAAATCATTGATGCGGATCCCAGCACCACTGTTGCTATTGCCAAGATCCAGAAGAAGGAGCCTGAAGAGCCAGAGGAGGGGGAACATCTTTTCCACTCACAAATGTCGGTGAAGGTTTCACCGCTGCAATTCATTGTCGATAGTAGCAGCTAAAAGAACCTTATTTCAGCAGAGGTTGTGAAGTGGTTGGGCCTACCAACTACACCACACCCGCAGCTGTATAGTATCAGGTGGCTTCATGAAGGACGAGATCTCAAAGTTCGCCAGTAATGTCGCCTTCCCTACAGCATCAAACCATTCACAGACGAGGTATTGTGTGATGTTATACCTCAGGATGTTTGTGATGTATTATTAGGCCAACCATACTTGTGGAGGCGACATGTTGTGTATGAGTCAAGGCCTCGTGCTGTCATTATTTATTTGAGTAATTCATTATACAGGATACCAGAGGTAGCCCCACC
>APFE031323484.1:153843-220674 GCA_000404065.3 Pinus taeda | reverse complement strand
TATTAGGCCAACCATACTTGTGGAGGCGACATGTTGTGTATGAGTCAAGGCCTCGTGCTGTCATTATTTATTTGAGTAATTCATTATACAGGATACCAGAGGTAGCCCCACCTACTACCACCTCTTTGATCATTGCGAAGAAAGGCAGCAAGGTCATATCAGAGACTAGGAAATTTATTTTCTGTTTGGTTCGCTCCTTAAGTAAAGGGAAGATTGTTGCTACATCCATGACCCCCGAAAAAGGGTTCCTCCATGCAGCAGCAGTAGCAAAGGGGTACGGTCATGACAGAACACAGGAACAACTTCTCCTCACCCACAGGGGTACCACATAAGTTTCAGGTGGGCAACAAAGTTTGGTTACATCTGCAGAAAGAATTCCTTACAAGAGCCCATCAGAAGCTCCGACCACTCCAACATGGTCCTTACAGTAGTACCAAGCCCGTGGGGAACAATTATTTGGAGCACAACATTCCTCCATTCCTTCGCCTACACCAAGTGTTCAATGTGGACCATCGTCGGCCATGCTTCCCACCATTACTGGACACATCAGAAAGTGTAGAACAAGTTCAGCAGATGGAGGAACTCAACGGAATGGGGACCATTTCTTCCTAAGGGGGGAGGAATGATCTAGGTGGATGTTGGTGGCCACCCACCTATCCCATTTGGACCCCCGCAAGTGTCTCTTTTAGTTTTTCAGTTTTCGTAATTGTAGCACAATTTACTATTTTTAGCAGTTTTTTCGAGTCCTGAACTTTCGGAGCCGTTTTGAGGCCCTAAACTACGTTTTTTGGGAAGTCTGGGGGAAACATGGGTCCATGGACTAATGTTTCCCTTTCCAAAGTGGTAGTTCTTGGATATATCTTTCTAACAAGCTATCATAGGCGTCAAACGGAGATTGTATGCCAAAGTTACGACCCCGGGAAATTGATGTACCAATTTACCCAAAACGGGGCCCATAATTTGGTGTTTCATCTTCTAGGGTTAGGTTTTGGAATGTGAAGGGTTTTATATTGTTTCTCAACAATAAATAGGCCTTCAAGCCTCATCGTAACATAGTTCAGAATAGTTCAGAGGCATGTAGCCGCCACATCTCTTCTCAGAGATAAGCTACCATCGCCCTAGCTGGCTTATTTCCATTTCTGGTTGTAAGCATATTTCGGTATTTTCCATTAATGAAATGAAGTATTTTTTCCGCTGCATCTTTGTGTATATGGTTATCTCTGTATTTTTTTGCGTTCCTGTTTAAATCTGGATCATACAACTACCTCACTTGTCCAATCTCTATCCATTTTGCACTGCTAGGTTTTGAACCTCTAAGTCCAATCCTTAGGTACTCAACATCTCCTCTGCGCGTTGTCCTCATCTTCCTGTCCAGAACTGTATCTTTCTGTAGCTCATTGAGGTATTCAAGCAACAGATCATCAATGGAAGGCAATTGACTTTTCTCTTCAGGATCTTCAATTAATGAAGCTTCAAACAGTCTTAAATTTTTTGCATTTACTACTGAATACATGTTCATATATGCTGGAAGATCGAGGCGAAAAGCATTCTCACAAATTTTCTCAAGTACTTTAAAATGCCCATACCTTATTGGCTTCAGATTCTTTCCTTCAACTTGCATTTTGTCCTTGCTGATATACAGCCAGACTTGATTGCCAACTTGGAAGCTGTGCTCCACTCGGCGTTTATCATGCCTTACCTTGTACTTGGCTTGGCACTTTTCCGGTTGTTCTTGCACTTCCTGGTGAATCTATTGGATCTGTTCAATGAATCTGGTTGCTTTATCCACATCACTCTGTCCAACAACTGCTATGTCCTTTTCAAAGACAAAATCCAAGGGAGACCTTGGTATGAAACCAAAACAGGTCTCAAAAGGAGATCTCTATGTAGAAGAATGTTTAACATGGTTGTAAGCATGTTGCACATAACTAAATGTTCATCCCAAATCTTGGGATGCTTGCTGCAATAAACCCTGAGCAATTGGATCAATGTCCTGTTGACTACCTTTGTTTGGCCATCTGTTTGTGGATGAAAGGTCGTGCTCTTCTTCATTCCGGTGTCCATTAATTCCCATAGACTTGACCAAAATTTCCCAACAAATCGGGAATCTCAATCAGATACTATGGAAGTGGGTAACACAAAATGCACTAGACATGCTGAAAGAACAATTTCACTGTTTTTCAGTTGTAATCTGCTTGTTGCAAGGTATTAAAATAGACATTTTGTTGAACCTGTCCACAATAACATATAAATAGTCATGACCTTTTCTAGATTTAGGCAATTCCCCATCAAAGTCCATGGAAACACTTTCCCAAGGATGAGAAGGAACTGGAAGTGGAGTGTACAAGCCTAATTTTCTATTGTTGGGCTTGCTTTTAGCACACATGGTACACCCTCTTATATATCTAGAAATTGTTTCATGCATTTTTTGCCAATAGTAATATCTTTGTAGTTGTGTAATTGTTTTAATTACACCAAAATGATTTGATATCAGAGAAGTATGTGCTTCCCTAATTATGTTAACTCTTTCTGTTTGGGGAATGCATAGCTTTCCCAAATGATACAAGAGTTGGTCCTTAACATAGTAATCCAATTCTTTTACCTTTTTGCCATTACTTAAAGTTGCATATACATCTTTAAATTCTATATCTTGAGCATATTGTTCAATGTAGCTTTCATGCATTACTGAGTTATGCTTAAGTATAGTAGATGCATTTATGATTGGTTTGGATAACATATCTACAACTTTATTTTGTATGCCTTTTCATATCTGATGACTAAATGAAACTGGTGTAGGAAACCCATCCACCTATAGTGTCTTGATTGCTGCAATTTAGTTTGTCAGTGCAAGTACTGAAGTGGTTGATGATCAGTATGTATTATTGTTTCTTTTCCCATTAAGTAATGTTTCCACTTCTTCACACTCTGGAATAATGCATACAATTCTTTATCATATGTAGGATAATTAACTACTATAGAATTAAAAGTCTAACAATGGTAGCATATGGGTTTACCATGTTACATCAACACTGCTCCCATGGCATAATCACTGGCATCTGTTTCGATCTCAAATGGTTTTTGAAGATTTGTCAATGCTAGTACTAGTGCTGTACTAGTTTTTTCTTTCAAGATGTTGAAGGCTTTACGTTGTTTTCCTCCCCACTGAAACACCTTGTTCAATCCTATCAAAAGATGTAAGGGAGTTGAAACGAAGGAAAAGTTAGCAATAAACTTTCTCCAATATTGTGCTACTCCTAGGAAGCTTCTAACTTCTGTAGCAGACTTGGGTTTAGGCTAGTTTACAATGACTGCAACCTTAGAGGGATCTATCTTCAATTCACCACTCCTTACAATATGACCCAAATAATTCAAAGATGTTTTTTCCAAATTCATGTTTTGATAATTAACATAGAGATTTTCCTTTTTTAAAACGTCTAGAGTCTACTTTACATGCTGCAAATGTTCTTCCATTGTTTTCCTAGATACAAGAATATCATCCAAATATACTATTACAAAATCATCAATAAAAGGCCTGAGTACATAATTCATAACCCTCATGAAAGTGGCAGGAGCATTAGTCAAGCCAAAAGGCATAACTAGCCATTCATACAACCCTTGCTTTGTTTTGAAAGCAATCTTCCATGCATCTTTCTCTGCTACTCTGACCTGATGGTAACCATTACGTAGGTCCAACTTGGAAAAGTAAACAACTTCTTTCAGTTGATCCAATAGATCATCTATGCGAGGAAGAAGATAACGATTTTTAATCATTATCTTGTTCAGTTCTCGGTACTCAATGCACATCCTCCACAAACCATCCTTCTTTCTCACCAACACAATTGGAGATCTGCATGGTGATGTGCTTGGTCTTATGAACCCTTTATCGAGCAACTCATGTACCTGCTTCTTGATTTCTGCATTCCCTAAAGCGGATAACCTATACATTCCAATGTTAGGCAATGGAGCATATTGCTACAAATTAATATCATGTACAATTTCCCTTTTTTGTGGTAGAACTTTAGGTTCTTGAAATAAGATGTCATATTCTGAAACAACCTTTTCTAAATCAGCTTTTTGTTTAGCATCACAACCCTCAAATACATTGGTTTTTTCAAGTTTCTTTTTCTTTACAACCACGAGTAAAAATTTCTTGCATGAATTTACAATCATTTTCATCTGCTCTAGGTTTATGAGAGTATAATTATTTTTGAGTTTGTGAGCTCTTACAATATATTCTATTCCATCTTTAACAAAATGATACTTATTTTCAGCTCTATAGAAGATGGCTTTTCTATTATACAAGTAAGAACTTCCTAACAAAATTCCATATATATCCAAGGGAATTACATCTAACTCAACCTCATCTACAAATGCTGAACCAATGACAAACCTAAGTTTACATTGTCTAGTCACTTGTAGCTTTTCTTTATCACATAACCAACCTAATGGATATGGCTTCTTGTGAGATGTGGTTAGTAATCCCAGTTTCTTTACAATTGCTTCAGAAATTAAGTTTACTTGTGAGCCATTATCAAACAAAGTATCGATCTTTTGATGCTTGGAAATAACTCTAATATGAAAAAGCTCATGTCTTCTCCTCTCATTTTCTTCACTATCAATAGTTTGTGCAGAATTACTAGTAGATGCTTCAAAACCTTTACCTTTTATACCTGGGGCTGTAATTGTTGTTTCATCACCTGAGTTTGACCCCAAATCATTCTATATAGCAGCAACAACCTTCTTCTTCTTGCCATCAAAAATATTGGGTTTCAGTTCCAGACGCAAGGACCAACAATGTTCATCATCATGTCCATCCTTCTTGCAGTGAGTGCATGAAGGTTTGGCCTTTTGTATATAATTTGCCTTCCTTTCTTTCCATTTCTTCTTCTTCTTTTCCTTGTTTTTGCCTGCAGTAGGTTTTGATGATCCCCTGATTTCTAGGATAACATTCTTGCCTCTAGCCTCTAGATGTGTAGCCTGAATAGGTACCTCATCTATGACAGGAGGGTTAAACATGAGAATGGTATGTCTCAAATAGCTGTGTAGACCACCTATATACTTTAGCAAAGTTTCAGGTGAGTCTAAAGAAATGCCTAGAATCGAAGCTCTTTTTCTAAATTCTTAGGTGTAGCTTTGTACACTTTTCCCGTTTAATTGGCGAAGAGTTTGCCAGCTCATCATAGCTTGCTGCATATAAACTAGTGGATAAAATTATTTTTTAATTGCAGAAAGAAATTTGCTCCAAACAGAAAGAATTTTACCATGCTTCTTCAAGTCAGCCTGTGTCCTGCCTTCCCACCATACCAAGGCAGTTCCTCCAAGGCATAGGCTGGACAGCTGAATTTTACTCCTATCTGAATCAATATTTTGCACCCTGCAATACACATCAACCTATCTAATCCAATTATCTAACTTCTCTGCATTCAACTATCCATCATATATTGGCAAATCAAATTTAACATCTAATTTAATCAAAGATGTTTTCTTTTTATTTTTAGGGCTATCAGGAGGTGCTATAGAGGAGCCTCTTTTTCTTTCCCTTTGCCCTCAGAATGGCCATCTTGAAGAGGTTCTTCTATTCCTTTGTCTTGTTTGGAGGTTGAAGAATCTTCACCTATACCTTTCTTAAATTCTCTATGTTGTTGGGTGTGGAGCTTGATTATCTTCTGTATTCAAAGGTATCAACGCATTGGACCCCAGTTCGAAATGGGGCAGCAATGCTTCCCATAAAATATTTGCTAGAGGGGGGGTCTGGGGGGGTGGCTATGACTTTTTGGGAGCCCCCCTGGTGGGGGGATCGGGGGCAACGCCCCCGAAGCTTAGAATAGACATAAAATTGCCTTGTAAAAGTATAGTAATTTCTAGTCAATCTGGGTCGTTCATTAGGCAGATGATCTAACGGTAGAAGTTATGTTTAATTTATGGTTTTTTGCCCTAGAAGGCAACCTCTCACTATATATGAGGGAATTGTATTGCGTCTATGTATATATGAACATTTGTATTCTAAGTGAGGAGGAGAGAGGAGATTGAGAGCGAAGAGGGAGTTACAGCGGATCTGCTGTGGGTTGTATCTTTTTAATTTTGCTAGATAATATAAAAAGAATGATTGACTGTTTCTCCGTGGACGTAGGCCAAACTAGGTGAACCACGTATATCTATGTCTCTCTTGTTTTATGTGTTTATATTTATGAAATATTTTATGTGTTCCATTGCTTTGTAATATATAATTTTCGAACAACTGGTATCAGACACGAAGGTCTATTTGGCTAAAAAACTCACAGGAAAGAAGGGTTTCTCGTTCGAGTGGGAGCAATGGTGGAAGATGGTAAGTTTAGGGTTGAGAAATTTAATAGCCAAAACTTCTCATTGTGGAAGATGCAGATGGAAGATTATCTATATCAGAAAGATCTATACCTAGCATTGATTAAGAAAACAAAGATGCTAATGGGCATGATAGATGAAGAATGGAACCTTCTCGATAGAAAGGCACTCAGAACAATACGGTTGTGCCTCGCAACGTCAGTTGCCTTCAACATTTTGAAGGAAACAACGACAGAGGGTTTGATTTAGGCATTGGCGAAACTATATGAAAAACCCTCGGCCTCAAACAAGGTATTTATTATGAAACGTTTATTTAATATGAAGATGTCAGAAGGTGGACCTGTTGCAGACCATTTAAATGAATTTAATACAGTTACTAGTCAGTTAATTTTTGTAGGGGTAAATTTTGATGACGAAGTTATGGCTTTGTTATTTCTATGCTTATTTCCATAAAGTTGGAATGGTCTAGTTATGGCCATTAGTAACTCTATTTCTGGATCTAGTACTTTAAAGTTTGATGATGTTGTCGGTGGTATCCTTAGCGAGGAAATGCGACGGAAAAGCTCCGATGAGACATCGAGTAATGCTTTAAGTGTAGATTCTAGGGGAAGAAAAATGGAAAGAGGAAAGAGCTTAGGATATCACAGTAAATCAAGGAAAGGTAGATCCAAGTCCAGATCAGGGATAGTGTGTTGGAAATGCGGAAAGAAAGGAAACCTGATGAAAGCCTGCAAGTCTCGGAAGGGAAAATAAGGAGACACGCAGTAAGAAACTAATCATGAAGTGAATGTAACAAGTGATGTGTTGCAATATGCTTTGATTCTTTCATTAGAAAATATTATTGATGCCTGGGTGGTAGATTCAAGGGCCTCATTCCATGCCACACATGATAAGAAACATTTTCATGATTATGTTCAAGGAGATTTTGGATAGGTTCGATTTGGTGATGATAAACCCTATAAAATCGTTGGAATGGGTACAATTTTCATAAAACAGCAGAATGGAAATCAATGGCTATTGCAGGAGGTAAGGCATGTTCCAGATCTGAAGAAAAATCTAATTTCAATAAGGCAGTTGGGAGGTGAAGATTGTGTAACTACTTTCATAGATAAAACCTGGAAGGTCACTAAAAGATCTTTGGTAATAGTGAAAGGAGGAAAGATTGGTACATTGTATTTAAGCAATGGTATTTCTAATTTTGTTAATACTTTAACCTTTACAGGAGAAGATATGGAATTGTGGCATCATAGGCTCGGGCACATGAGTGAGAAGGGGATGCAGATTCTTCACTCAAGAAATTTGTTTCCAGATTTGAAGCATGTTGAGTTAAAATTCTGTGAGAATTGTGTTTTTGGAAAACATAAGAGAGTCAAATTCCTTAGAGTTGGGAAAGAAAAGAAGAGAGAAAAATTAGAGCTTGTGCATAAAAATGTATAGGGACCTGCTCAAGTATCATCTCTTGGTGGCTCTCGTTATTATGTTACATTTATTGATGATGCAACTAGAAAAACCTGGATTTATTGTATTCGAAATAAATCTGATGTATTTGATACTTTCAAGAAATGGAACGCTTTGGTTGAAAATGAGACAGGAAAAGGTTGAAGGGTCTCAGATCAGACAATGGAGGTGAATATTGCAACAAAGAGTTTGATAGGTACTGATCAGAGAATGGAATTCATAGAGAGAAGACAGTTCTAGGAACACCACAAGAAAATGGTGTGTCAGAAAGGATGAACGAGACAATCATGGAGTGTGCAAGTTGCATGAGATTGCATGCAGGATTGCCTTTAAAATTTTGGGAAGATGCTATAGATACTGTTGTTTATCTAATAAACAGAGGGCCTTCAAGTTCCTTGGATGGTGGTATTCCAGAGGAGGCATCGATATGTAAAAAAGTAAACTACTCTTTTTTAAAGACTTTTGGTTGTGAAGCCTTTGTCCATATTAATAAAGAAAATAGAACAAAGCTTGAGGCAAAATCAGAGAAATGTACCTTTATTGGATATGGTGTTAATGATTTTGGTTGTCTCTTTCATGATTATGAAAATCACAAATTCATTAGGAACAAAAATGTAATATTCAATAAAAATGTTTTGTATAAGGATCAGTTATAGGAAAAGAAACAAGAAAAAGAAAACAGAGAATACACAATGCTTGACGATATCATAGGAAAAGTGACGGTGCTTGAAAATCATAATGATCAACAGTTAGAATAGCAACCACAACAACAACGAGCACTTCAAACACCTGAAAGTGGTGTTAGAAGATCTACCAGTATAAGTAGACCCCCTGAACGATACTCTCCTTCATTATATTATGTATTGTTGACTGATTTTGGTGAACCAGAGTGTTATGAAGAAGCAGTACAGGTAGAAACTAGGAAGAAGTGGGAGCAAGCCATGAAAGAAGATATGGACTCCTTAGCACATAACCAGACTTGGGACTTAGTAAGGTTGCCTCCAGGTAAAACAACATTGTAAAATAAATGGGTTTACAGGTTGAAGGAAGAAGATGGAGGAAAACAAAGGTACAAAGCTAGACTTGTGGTGAAGGGGTTTGCATAGAAGAAAGGTATTGATTTTGATGAGATATTTTATCATGTTGTGAAAATGACTTCAATTAGAACTATTCAAAGTCTAGTAGTAGTTGAAGATTTGCATCTTGATAAGTTAGATGTAAAGACAACTTTTCTCCATGGGGAATTGGAGGAAGAGATATATATCTAGCAACCACAAGTATATGAGGTAAAAGGGAAGGAGAAACTAGTGTGCAGGTTGAAGAAGAGCTTGTATGTCTTAAAATAGGCTCCAAGGCAGTGGTATCTAAAATTTGACAGGTTTATGTCTGAACAAGGTTATACTAGATGTCACTCTGATCATTGTGTTTATCTCAAAATGCAAAATGATGGCAGCTATATTATGTTGTTATTGTATGTAGATGACATGCTTGTTGCAGGTTCTAACATGCAAGAAATAAATGTGCTCAAAAGAAAATTGGAAAACTCATTTGCAATGAAGGATTTGGGTGTTGCAAAACAAATCCTTGGTATGAGAATAACTAGAGATGGGAAGAATCAAAAATTAACATTGTCTCAAAGTGAGTACATAGAAAAGGTGTTGAAAAGATTTAATACGCAGAAAGCAAAACCAGTTAGTACACCTTTTGCTAGCCATTTCAAATTAAGTAAAGATGAGTGTCCCAAGACTCAAGAAGAAATGGCTCATATGTCTAAAGTTCCATATGCATCAACAGTTGGACGCTTAATGTATGCAATGGTCTGCACAAGGCCTGATATTGCACATGCAGTGGGAGTTGTAAACAGGTACATGAACAATCCAGGAAAAGAACATTGGATGGCGGTGAAGTGGATTCTCAGGTATTTGATAGGTACCACAAACCAAGCTTTATGCTTTGGTGGTTCAAACATTGCTCTACAGGGATATGTTGATGCAGATATGGCAAGTGATAGAGATAATAGGAGGAGCACAATAGGGTATGTGTTTATTGTAGGTGGAACAGATGTCAACTGGGTCTCAAAACTACAAAGTGTTCACTCTCAACAACAGAAGCAGAGTATGTTGCTGCTACAGAGGCTAGCAAAAAAATGATTTGGTTACAAAGGTTTCTAGATGAATTAGGTAAGAAGCAGGATTTGGGCAGGTTATACAGTGATAGCTAGAGTGCCATACATCTTGCAAATAACTCTATATTTCAGTCCAAGACTAAGCATATACAACTCAAGTACCATTTCATATGGTCAGTGTTGGAAGATGGGCAGTTGAACTTGGAAAGGATACACACTAGCCAAACTCCTACATATATGTTAACAAAAGTTGTAACCGAGGAGAAGCTGAGAATCTGCTCAATTTCAATTGGTCTTCAAGTATGATGAAGAAGATAAGAAACAACCAGATCCAAAAATGGATTCATTGTCTAGCAAATGAAGTAGAGTTGGAGTTGCTATAATCAATCTCCAAGTGGGAGATTGTTAGGTGTGGAGCGTGATTATCTTCTATATTCAAAGGTATCGCAGCATTGGACCCCAGTTCAAAATGGGGCGGCAATGCCGCCCATAAAATATTCATTTTAGGGGGGGTCCAGGGAGGGGCAGCTATGACTTTTTGGGAGCCCCCACCTATTGGGGGGTTTGGAGGCAGTGCCCCCGAAGCTTAGAATAGACGTAAAATTTCCTTGTAAAAGTATAGTAATTTCTATTCAATCTGGGTCGTTCATTAGGTGGACGATCTGATGGTAGAAGTTATGTTTAATTTAGGGTTTTTGGCCCTAGAAGGCAACCTCTTGCTATATATGAGGGAATTGTATTGCGTCTATGTATATCTGAACATATATATTCTGAGTGAGGAAGAGAGAGGAGATTGAGAGCGAAGAGGGAGTTACAGTGGATCTGCTATAGGTTGTATCTCTTCAGTTTTGTTGGATAATATAAAAAGAATGACTGATTGTTTCTCCATGGACGTAGCCCAAGCTGGGTGAACCACGTATATCTGTGTCTCTCTTGTTTTATGCCATTTCTGTGTTTATATTTCTAAAATATTTTATGTGTTCCATTGCTCTGTAATATATAATTTTCTAACATATACATCTCTTCTACCATGGCTCTCATGGTCAGGAAGTCGTCCATGAATTGAGAGTCTGATTCCAAGGGAATTTCTTTTGTTGTTTTCCTCTTATGATAGACTCTACCAATTTCTGGGTTAGTTTCAACTAGTTCTCCTTCTCCTAATTTAAGCTTTGACCTATTTAGCATTCACAAATAGTCCAACACAAGCTTGTCTAACCTTAGCAACCTAAAGCTCTAATACCACTTGATCTGAAAATGAGATCTAAGCCAATTAATAAGGTATTAAAGAATCATGTGCATGGATGTGCCTATGTTATTTTGTGCAATGGATCAATTAGATTGTGAAATACATAGAGCTTGAAGCAGTTAAAGACTATAATAGAAAAACACATAAAAGCACATCAGATTTAATAAGGATTTCACCCAATGCTCCTGGGCTACATCTCCTGGTCCAACCTTCAGTGGTGGCCTCTCTGTTAAGTGTTCAAATAGAGATTTTACAATAGTGAGCTCACACACAATGGATGCAATGACAAGAGATTCACTTGAATCCCTCAAGCTTCCTTTGAGTACACAGACTCCCTCACAACTCTCAATATTTGTCCTCACTCTGTCTCACATTTGCTTGCAACGCTGTCTGCCTATTTTCTCTCTGTTTCTGGCTTTAAAGCCAATCTCGGCTATGTTTCTACTTCCCGGCTTTCTATCTCCCAGGCCTCGGTCTGTCTGAATCCCTGTTTAGCGTTACATAGTCATTACTCAATGCCAAAAGGGGAGGTGGCCATGTATTCGGCAACGTAAGAGTGCCTCTGTTCCTTGAAATCATTCAAGATTACAAACACAATCATTTTCTATCACACACAAGGAAATGTGTTCAAAATAGAGAAAATCTTCCAAAACATGATATATCAGACTTAGAAAGTCCTTAACTATGATTCATTCGCCTATCGGGTCTGCCCACAAGTCGCTATCACATATCGAAAGGGCCCATTCCTTTGTATTTTGAAAAATATGTTAAACTACGAAAATGCATTACGACTGGTTTATGGTGGACTTGAAATTATATAAAATAGTGTTAATAGACCCTTTCGGGTCTGTAACATCACATCGACGCATTTCCTTTGGTTTTTGGTTTATTAAACAAAAATTCCATTTACAAAGGAAAACCTTGTTTTATGAACTTCAAAACATGTGCAATGCCACCTATTTTATTATTGGGTACAACTATCATTGCAATCATTGCTATTGGCCCCGCTCCATTGCACAGTTTCAATGCAATGCGGTGATGCGATATATCGTAATCGCTCATCACAATAACCCATGGGACGTTGTAAAGCGCTCCACTGCATTCTCTAATAGTGATCTTGCGATGCGATATGGGTCGTCAATCTGCATGCTTGATCGACGGTCTAGATCAAACCCACCAATTTGCCATGGCAATTCATATGTATTAAGTGCTGATATCCGGCCAATAGCCTCTACTGATTGTGATCTGCTAATCGGATCTGGACCGTTGATCAGCCAGATCCGACGACTCTAATTTAAAGTTGCTCAAAACTATCGATACTTTGTTTTTGGTGATTTCTCATTGCAATTGCCTCCCGATAGTGTTTTTCATTATTTCTGAAGGGTTTTCTCCACCATGCTAAGGGAATCTCTTTTGTGATAATTTTGATCTTTTAATGGATTTTGGGCCTTGGGAATGTTTTTTAAAAGTTTCATGAAAAATTAGAGAGCATTCTTGGATCCATTTAGATCATTGGCTAAGTTAATTCGAGTTGAGGGTCCAACTAGAGTCATGTAGAGTGTCTCCTACAATTAGGAGCTCTCATTGAGTTTATTTTGAGTTGTAATTAATTAATTTAGTATAACTAAGTTAAAGTTATTTAAACTAGTTACAACTGATGGAGGAACTAGTGGGAGCCATAGTAGTGGGTTGTTGCTTGTAGTCGAGTGGGGTGTTGCCTACAGTCGAGTGTGGTGCTTCTTGAACTACATTGTGGTGATTCATGATGTGCAATGTGGTGCTGCCTACAGTGATCAATCTGTAAACTGAATATTCACTCATAATTAACTCATTCATGTAAGATCAGAGAAAAACTGAGTTGAAATTGGAGTTCATGGATAATGCATTATTAGTTGTATAATCATTCGAATTGTATAGATGATGCATGCAGTCAGAGGAAGGCCTATGAGGATTGCATAATTCATGATTAAGGAATTTCCCAATTAAATAGGGGCTAATTCCGTGAGGAAAAAAGAAAGAAAATGGGGAAGTGGACAAGCAAGAAATTGGTTAAGTATTGGCAAAGGCGTGTCTAGGAAGCAGTGAGATGGATAGTTAATGTGCATCAGTTGCTCGTGCTTGAGCAAATCATTGTAATATTCTCATATTTTATGACTAATGCAATATATAGACAACAGGGGTTTTTATCTATGGCTTTCCTTGGGAAATCATTGTGTTATGTATTGATTGAATTCTTTCTCTTGTATGCTTCATGATTTCATGATCGTTTAATTGTTTTTGCTAATGAGTAGAGTAGATTCAAGTATATTGTTTTAGCATATTACAATTAGCAGTTTGAATCTGTAGGTTTTAACCCCATACAAGAATTACCTGCTTATGAATTCTAAAACAAAGAAAATAAACAATGCGAGATAATAACACATATACACAGAGATTTTCCCCTGGATCCCAAGACCGTGACTACCAGCTTGATTTCTCATTATGTTCCTTTCGATGTTACAATACATATTTATACATGTTGAAGCATCCAATACCATGGACCAAAAAACCATCGCGTCAAAAACCATGGACTGAAAGCCATCACGTCCAAGAACATGTGCGAAAATCATACACAAAACCATAGGTGGGTCTGCCCAACCTAACATAGTGTCCAAAACCAAAATTTTCTAGGGCACTGCCCCAGACCCCATAGAGTGGGGTTACGGGTACATCTCAAACCATTGTGACCTGCCCCCCTCTAACCCCCGATTAACTACGTGGGCTAGTCGTGGAAAGAATATAACACAACCCAAAATTCTCCCACTTGTTGTTTTCTTTCCACAGGGGGCCACAAGAGAGCTTAGTCATTTTTTTAACCCTGAGACACCCATTGTCTCTCTACACCAAGAGAACTTCTCATAGCTCACAAATTTTGTCAATGCATTTGTAGTATTCTTCAAAGTGTCCACCTTTATCGGCAACGCCTTTTTGTCTTTTATCATATCCCTCACAAAGTGATACTGAACATCAATGTGCTTTGTATTTGAATGATATGCAGGGTTCTTTGCCAAGAAAATTGCATTTTGGCTATCGCAGTCTATCCTTATAGCTCCCTGCACTAACCCCATACTTGAACACAATATTTGCAACCAAACTGCTTCCTTACTTGCATGAGTGGATGCCAAGTATTCTACCTCTGTAGTTGATAGTACCACTACAGATTGTTTCTTATCCAACTGATTTCCCTCCAAATAGGTTAAACACATACCTGCTTGTAGATCTTCTCTGATCCAGATCTCCAGCCCAGTTTGCATCAACAAAGCCATGAATATCCAACACTTTGTTGAATCCTGGTCTTCCTTGGTATCACAAACCATAATCACTAGTGCCACCCAAATATCTGAAAACCCACTTCACTGTTGTCTAATGCTCCTTCCCTGGTTTTGACATAAACCTGCTCAATACTCCCACTGCATGTGCAATGTCGGTCTAGTATAGACCATTGCATACATCGAGCTACCGACTACACTTGCATATGGAACATGAGACATTTCCTCTTCGTCTTGTGTCTTGGGACACTGTTCAGTAGATAATCTCACACCTACAGGAATAGGAACCTTCACTGATCCTGCATGTTAAATCTCTGCAATATTTTCTCGACATACTTCGTCTGGTTTAACCAGAGCTTCTTCTTTTCTCGATCTCTTTTAATTTCCATGCCCAAAATATAGTTTGCAACACCAAGATCTTTCATGTTGAATTTGGAGGACAAATGGGTCTTCAAATCCTGGATAATTTCTTTGTCATTTTCAACCAGCAACATATCATCCACATACAAGACCAGATAAATAACACGATCACCAATTAATTTAAAATACACACAGTGATTTGCTTTGCTTTTGGTGAAGCCAACTCCCCGTATAAATGTATTAAATTTATGATACCACATCCTTGGTGATTGTTTTAACCCATACAAAGACTTCTTTAACTTGCATACTAGTTCTTTCTTACCCTTCACTACAAAGCCTTCAAGTTGCTTCATGTATATCTCCTTTTCTAGATCCCCATGAAGAAATGTTGTCTCCACATCCATCTGTTCTACCTCAAAATCAAAAGCAGCAGCAATAGTTAACAGTAATATAATAGGAGTTAGCTTGGCAACAGGAGAAAAAATATCACCAAAATCAATTCCCAGCACCTGGGAATAACCTTTTGCTACCAACTGAGCTTTGTATTTCTCCACTTTTCCTTCTGCATTTGTCTTCTTCTTGAACACCCATTTACTGCCAATGGGTTTCCTTCCAGCCGGAAACTCCACTAGATCTGAAGCCTCATTTTTGTGCAAAGATGCCATTTCATTAACCATGGCCTCTTTCCATAGTTTTCCATCCTTTGAATCTACTGCTTCCTTCACGGTTCTCAGATCGTCATTAGTGATAGATAAAGAAAAATTTGAATAGAAAGTAGATGGACTAAACCTTTCTGGTTTCCTTCTTTCTTGAATTGATCTTCTCAAACTCGGAGTTTGTGTCTCTTCATCTTCTGATTCCTCCTTTGCTGTAGAGTCTGATTCTTCCTCCTTTATCTCAAACTCTATCTTCTCTGGTTCCTTTGGTTGGACTTCATGTTTAATAACATCTTTCACCTCTCTGAACACCACATCTCAGCTGTACACAACCTTCCTTGTTACTGGGTTCTAAAGCTTATAACCCTTTAAACCATCCTTAATCCCAATAAAGATGCACTTTTTAGATTTACTATCCAACTTGGTTCATTTCTCCTTTGGAACATGTACATATGCATCACATCCAAATACCATCAGATGTGAAAGAGAGGGTTTCTTACCAATCCATACCTCTTGTGGAGTCTTTTCCTCCAACGCTGATGAAGGTGACCTATTGACAAGGGAACATGCAATATCCATCACCTCTACCGAGAATTCCTATCCTAACCCAACACCACTGAGCATGTTTCTTGCCCTTTCCATCAACGTCTTGTTCATTCTTTCTGCAACTCCATTTTGCTGAGGTGCATATGGAGTAGTATTTTGTCATGATATACCACACTTCTTACAAAAGTCTTCAAATTCCTTGCTGCAAAACTCTCCACCATTATTTGTCCTCAACACCTTTATCTTCTTCTCTGTTTGGTTTTCCACCAGAGCCTTAAATTCTTTAAACCTGTCAAAGATTTCGTATTTCTTCCTAAGGAAATATATCCATGTATTCCTTGAGAATTCATCTATAAATGATACATAGTACAAAGACTTACCCAGTGATGGAACCTTCACACATCCAAACACATCATTGTGCACAAGCTCTAATATATGTTTCGCCCTCTTACCACTAGAGGGGAAACTCACCCGATTCTGCTTCTCATATACACAATTTTCATAGAAATCAAAATCCAGAGAGATATTACTCATACCTTCTACCATACCTTTACCATGAAGTATTGGAAGTCCCTTCTCTCCAATATGTCTAAGCCTTTGATGCCACAGCATGGTCTTTTCTCTAGAGACCACTAGATCTTCTACTCCACTTTCAAGAACCACAGAACTGTTGCACCCATCAATAACAGTGCTACCTTGCAGTTTGTACAGAGTTCCAATCCGAACTCCCCGTATCAATACCAGTGCTCCCCGAACCATTTTGCAGGTATCCTTCTTGAACACTATTTTTACATCTGCATCATCTAGCTTGCTACAGAAATCAGATTTCTGGCTAATGCAGGAATATGCAGAACACCTAAAAGTGTTCTAACCCTACCACATTGCAACTTCAACTTTACTTTTCTGCAACCAATGATTCTAGCCTTCCTGTCATCCCCCAAGAAGACATCACCACCTTCATATTTCTCATACTCGTAGAACCACTCTCTATGGGGAGTGAAGTGAGAGGATGCACTTGAGTCAATCAACCATGCCTTATGATCTACATGTGTACTTGAAGAAGCCAAGTACATATCCCCACCTTCATCTGAGGTTGTTTTTGCCTCTGTAGAAGGAGAATAATCAGATTCATTTCTTTTATCAGGAGCTTTAGATTTATAGTCCCTTTTGTAGTTCCCTTCCTTTTCGTATTTCCAGCACACCACCTTTATAGATTTTCCTGGAGATTTATATCTCCCTATAGATTTAGATCTCCCACTCGATGACTTAATTTTGTTTCTATTTTGGTACCGTCCTCATACAGACAAGGCATCACCATTCTGGCTCTCCGTATTTTTCCGTCTCATATCCTTCATCGGCAAGGCTAAGACTATTTCATCAAACTGCAAGGCAGTTGCATTGCTACCTATTTCAATAACCAGACTATCCCATGAATCTAATAGAGAACACAACAAACTGATGCACTTATCTTTATCTGAAATTTTAATATCAACAGATGCTAACTGACTTACCACAATATTAAATGCGTTCAGATGCTCTATCACTGAGTATCCATCTTTCATCCTCAGGTTTTATAGCTTTTTCCA
This sequence comes from Pinus taeda, assembly GCA_000404065.3. NCBI lineage: Eukaryota > Viridiplantae > Streptophyta > Pinopsida > Pinales > Pinaceae > Pinus > Pinus taeda. The sequence continues at coordinate 203,068 of APFE031323484.1, read as the reverse complement.
TAGGAACAATTTATTCACCAGAGACTTAGATTGGTACAAAGTCCCTAACTTTTCCCACAAAGCCTTCTTCGTAGCTTCCCCTGATACATTCAACAATACTAAATCTGAGACACACAATTGTATTGTGCTCTTTGCCTTCCGATCCAACTTCTTCCATTCTTCATCAGACACATCCATTGGTTTAGTACCTAGATCTACCGTGATCCATTGATCTTTATCCACCAAGAAATCCTCCATCTTGAGTTTCCACAACTCAAAAAACTGACCATTAAATATCTCGATCTCTATCTTTCCACTGCTCACCATCTTCTTTCACCACCTGAATTGATCTCGCAGATCTCCCATTGAATAGGGTCTACCACAGGCCCAAGCGAAACCCCTTAGCAACAAAGGCATCCCCTTGAAGCCAAAATAGCTCTAATACCAAATGTAGGTTTTAGCCCCGTAAAACAATTATCTGCATATGAATTCTAAAACACAGAAAATAAATAATGCGAGAGAATAAAACATAAAACACATATACACAGAGATTTCCCCTGGATCCCATGACTGGGACTACCAGCTTGATTTTTCATTATGTTCCTTTCAATGTTACAATAAATATTTATACATGCCGAAGCATCCAATACCATGGACCGAAAAATCATCGCGTCGAAAACCATGGACCGAAAAGCATCGCGTCCAAAAAAATGTGCAAAATCATGCACAAAACCGTAGGTGGGTCTGCCCAACCTAACATAATGTCCAAAACCAAAATTTTTCGGGGCGCTGCCCCAAATCCCATAGAGTGGGCTTACAAGTACACCTCAAACCCTTGTGACCTCTCCCCCCTCTAACCCCTTATTAACTATGTGGTCTAGTCAAGGAAAGAATATAACACAACCCAATAGAATCTACAAGAATTTCTACATGGTATCAGAGACAAACTCATGTAGAAGAGAATAATTTAATGTTGTCCTTGCATGTGAATATAATTTGCAGAATCATTCTTCAGAGCTAACATGATACCCTTCTATGGATTGAGACTCGAAAATGCCATTGAGGTTAGTTCGAATTATATTACTTTGAAGGACAAGATGGAGGTAGTGTTGGAAGATAATCAACTAAAGGAATTCATAGATCAAGATATTCCTAAGCCTCCATTAGCTGATACTCAAGATCTGGCAGAGTGCAGAAAATGTGTTGCAAAGGCGAGAAGGATTATCTTAGAAGAAGTTTGAGATCATATTGTATCAAACCTCCATGGTAAGGAGACTCCATATGTGATGTGGAAGGCCTTGATATACCTATTTCAAAACAAAAGAGACCACAAGAAGTTGGCAGTAAAGGAAAAGCTCAGAAAAATCAAGATGGAGAAGGGCGACACAATACCAAAGTACTTGACCAATTTATCCAAATGTCAGGATGATCTTGGAATTGTTGGTGTGATAATTTCTGAAGATGATTTGGTTAGCCCAACACTTCTTGTCCTTCCCAAGAGATGGAAAAAATACCAGGATTCAGTAAATGGGAGGGAGAAGTTACTAGAGTGGGAGTGTTTGTTGTTTGACTTGGTGCAAGAAGAGATAAGGTGGAACACTAGAGATGGGACCTCATCCAAAGAAGTGGAAGAGGATTTTTCATTAGTCATCAAAGAAAATAAATCCAAGAGAAAGAAGTTCGAAGGCAAGGAGGGCAAGAAGAAATTCTTGTCCAACATAAGTGTTTTCACTCTCACGAATTCAGGCACTATGCCATGAAATTTCCACAGAAGAAAGCAAGCAAGAAGGAGCCTACATTAGCAGCAACAGGTGAAGTTGTAGCTTCACAGTTTGAACTTGATTTTACTCTCATTGCATGCATGAAAAGCACATTAATGGGAAGCATGCAGTATATTGATAATGGTGCCTCATTCCATATGACGGGGAATAGATATTTCTTCAATGACTTTGAGGAGAAAGACCTCATGTACAACATAGAGTTTGAAGTGATGGGACGTATAGCGTGACTGATATCGGTATTATTACTTTTCAGAGGAAGTTTGTATCCCCTCTCACACTCATAGATGTGATGTATGTTCTATGGCTAAAGAGGAATCTTGTTTCCATCGCAGTATTAGAAGACCATGGCTACGATGTGATATTTAGAAAAAGAAAGGTTTTCCTTAGATACATCACCACGAGACACATGAAACAGATTGGTGTTTGAGTCAAGAAACTGTATGCACTTAAGGTACAAGATTCATGCAAAGACTTGATGAGAAAGGCAAAGTTTAGAGATTTGATGGTGGAGAGGGAACATGAATTACCTCTCAACATGCAGCCTCAACAAGTTATGGAGTCTCCACAATTGGAGAAGCAAAGAGGAGGCCAAGTGTAGACATCCACTCAAGCATAGACCTCGAGTAAGGGGAGAGTTCTGTGGAGTATCAAAGAAGGTATGTTTTGATGGTTCTTTCAGTATCTTTTCATCAGGACTTATAAGCCTTTTTCCATTATGAACTTAGAAAATAATAAAGAATTATAACAAAACATGTGAGATTAATATAGAACATTGACAATTATCATTTACATGTACAGGAGGGAGGAAAAACGAAAAGTGGCCATCCTAAAGGAAAAGACAAATATGAATTAAATGTTTTCCCTTCGACGGGAGATCGCATGCAAACCAGATCAAAATGGACCAACCCAGAAAAGGAAGCGGAGATACCAACGCAGCGCAGAACAGAGAAGAAGTAACTCAGGATTAACGATTCTGCGAATCCCTCAGGATCCTTGATGCTGAGGGATCACTGTTTTATCTATTTCTGCATCTAGATATCACTGCCATCATCCTTATATAAGGGATAGCATTGTTAGCTAAAGGGGATTATGCCTTTATGTAATTTCTTTTAAAAAATGATCAAGACTATGACCATTACGTCCTATTAAGACTTGCGTTACTGTAATTTTACTTCATGCATTAATACAGACTTGGTTACTCTTTTATCTTTGAGCCTGGATCAACCTTAAGTGGTGTACCCCTAGAGGCTAAGGGCCCGACCCTGGAGGACACTTGCTCTTGTACCATTATGCGTGGTTTCTGTGTGGTTTGCTTATCGACGTGATCTAGTCTGTCGTGTTTTATAAAGTTTATGTTACATGCTCTGTTGTGTTTAACCGATTTAATGTTCCTACAAAACAAAAGTGTTGTATTGACCTTACATCATGTTACTATTCCTTTAACTATTGGTATAATACAGTTAATCTTTACAGGATACTATTGTTCCATTACAGAGTTTTTGTGTTATGCGATTGTGCCTTAGCATTACAGAATTTATCTTGGAAGTTCTGATTTTATATGATTATTGAATCCTTGAATATTATTGTTTTCATCTTGAGATGCAATCATATGCTTTTACTTAGAGCGATAACGGAATCAGACTAACCACGTCTTGTTTATATGGTTTTCAGTGCTGTTCCATCTTGAATCCGTAGGCAATGTTGTTCCATAGTGTGTGTACATCTTTAAGAATGAAGGATTGATGTTTGGATTGGTGTGATTGAACAGATTCACAGCTTGTTGAACTTAGTTACTGCTCGATTCCTTAAATGCTATTTCATTTCCGAATTGCTGTTCCATTTCCGAATTGTCGTTTCATTTTCAATTGTTGTTCCATTTCGAATTGTTGTTCCATTTTCAATTGTTGTTCCATTTCAAGGTTGTTGTTCTATTTCATTGTTGTTCCCTTTATCTGCCGTTTCATTTCTTATTTGTTAAGGGCAATCTCAGGCTGTAGTGAGCATCGACATCTGCTACCTAGCTCCCAGACCCCCGCTCTGTTCTCCGATTTCTTTTCCATCAGTTTCTAAAGGGATGGGTTATTGCTACCGAACCCTTGACTAATGCATTGCTTCATATCTGAGTGTGTGATTTGGCCTTTTGAAGTAGTTAAGTTGTAGACATGCATCAATTTACTTTTGTAGTTTTAAAACAACTGTACTACAAGCATTACTTTGACAAATGCTAAGCCACAGACTGAGACACTCTTTGAAATAGCAAAACTTTCCTGGATTGAAATATTAATGTGAGGTAACTAGAGGTGAAAGAGACCCTTTTTATAGCTCCACATTTTGGCGCCGTTGCCGGGGAAAGAGTGTAGCCATTTGTTCTTTTTTTTAGAGTAGTGTACAAACCTGCTAGGGAATAATTAGATTTTGAAAACGGAAGGTAAGAACCTACGTGTGGAGCATGTAAAAGCCCTGCTCCTTTGTCCGCTTTCCTGCAGATTTGCTGCTATCTACTTAAGAAGGATTTAGTAGTTAAATTGAGTGCATGACTAAGTAGAAAAAGCCAGAGAAAAATTCCAAACCTTTACCAAAGCCAGAAAAAGCTAAGGGGCCGGTGACCCTTGGTCGATCAACCTTCATAGACGAAATCTATAAGAAATTCGAATCTCAGCCCTCAGTAGGACCCAGGAAAGTTACTTCCAAACAACCTACTAGCTCCCTTCAGGCCACAGGTTCACCATCTGTAGCCTTTGTTGAGGTGCATAGTCAAACTGACGAACAAGACTTTCAAGAAATTGAAAATTCTATTCCAGAGCTATTGTAGGAAGGGAATTTCAGTAATCTTTGTGAAGGAGACGGAGAGACAGGGGAAACTAAGGAACCGAGATCTCCTCATAGGATAACTCAGCCATTGCATAGCCCAGACAAAGGGAGTGTGGCAAAAATTACTATTGAAGGGACCCAATCTCCTCAGACAAAAATCCCAGATAGAGGAAGTGCTATTAAAGCTGTTCCTGTCAAAGTCATTCCCTCTCAACCTAAGAACACCCTCCTAGATATTCCAGAAGGTTATTGGCATATATTTGACCCAATCGCTTAAAATCCGCCAAACACCCAAATCTCTACATTACAATACCCCATAGTGGATTCTGCAACAAATTCCCCCATGAAAGCAATCCCCCTTCAACATATCCCTACATTTCACGGGCTTACATCAGAAGACCCGGATGCATTTTTATTTGAATTTGATGTACTGTGCAGGGGATATGATTACACCACTGAACCCCAAAAACAAAAACTGTTTCCCTCTACCCTAAAAGGGGCTGCTTTAAGATGGTTTATGGGATTAGGTGGTGGAGTTATAAATAATTGGGAATAAATGAAAGAATATTTTCTAAAAAATATCAAGACTATTGCAGGTCTAGAGAACTGAAAGATGAAATATTCCAGATGATAGCTAGACCAAATGAAACATTAGAAGAGTATGTGGAACGTTTCCAGTATAATCTACAAATATCTCCCTATGCATCACTACCTTTACCCGATAACGTGTTAAAAACAATATTAATAAGGGGCATGAAAGAACAATGGATCTAAACATTAAACATTATGGGAAAAGGGGATATTTATCAGGAACGTTTTGCTGACATAATTGATCTATGCATTAGGAGTTCGAGAGGTAGCACACGAATCAAACCAGCGGAACATGATTGGTTTGTAAGAGAAAATAAAATCCCATCAGAAGGAGTAACGCGTGTGGAAATTGGAAATTTATTAGAAAATTTTAAAACTTATATACTAGGAACACTGACTACACACTTATAGAACATGTGAGATTAATATAAAACGCTGACAATTGTCGTTTCCATGTACAGAAGGGAGGAAAAATGCAAAGTTTCCATCCTAAAGGAAAAGACAAAGATGAATTAACTATTGTCCCTTCGACGGGAGACCACATGCAAACCAAATCAAAATGGACCAGCCCAGAAAAGGAAGTGGAGATACTAGCTTGACGCAGAAAAGAGAAGATGTAACTCAGGATTAACGATTCTACAAATCCCTCAGGATCCTTGATCTTGAGGGATCGCTGTTTTATCTATTTCTGCATCTAGATATCTCCGTCGTCATCCGTATATAAGGGATAACATTGTTAGCTAAAGGGGATTATGCCTTTATGTAATTTCTTTTAAAAAAAGATCAAGACTATGATCATTACGTCCTGTTAAGACTTGCGTTATTGTAATTTTCCTTCATGCATTAATACATACTTGGTTACTCTTTTATCTTTGAGCCTGGATCAACCTTAAGTGGTGTAACCCTAGAGGCTAAGGGCCCGGCCCTGGAGGACACTTTCTCTTGTACCATTATGCGTGGTTTCTGTGTGGTTTGCTTATCGATGTGATCTGGTAATCTGCCATGTTTTATAAAGTTTATGTTACATGCTCTGTTGTGTTTAACCCATTTAATGTTCCTGCAAACAAAAGTGTTGTATTGACGCTGCATCATGTTACTATTCCTTTAAGTGTTGGTATAATACGGTTAATCTCTATAGGATACTGTTGTTCCATTACAGAGTTTTTGTGTTATGCGATTGTGCCTTAGCATTACAGAATTTATCTTGGAAGTTCTGATTTTATATGATTATTGAATCCTTGAATATTACTGTTTTCATCTTGCGATGCAATTGTATGCTTTTACTTAGAGCGATAACAAAGTCAGATTAAGCACGTTGTTTTCAGTGTTGTTCCATCTTGGATCCGTAGGCAGCGTTGTTCCATAGTGTGTGTACATCTTTAAGGACGATCTCAGGCTATAGTGAGCATCGACATCTACTACCTGGCTCCTAGACCCCCGATCTGTTCTCCAATTTCTTTTCCATCAGTTTCTACAGGGATGGGTTATTGCTACCGAACCCTTGACTGATGCATTGCTTCATATCTGAGTGTGTGATTTAGCCTTTTGAAGTAGTTAAGTTGTAGACACGCATCAATTTACTTTTGTAGCTTTAAAATAGCTGTACTATGAGCATTAATCTGAAAAATGCTAAGCCTCAGACTGATACACTCTTTGAAATAGCAAAATTTTCCCTGATTGACATATTAATGTGCGGTAACTAGAGGTGAAAGAGACCCTTTCTATACCTTCACATTTTAGCGCCGTTGCCGGGGAAAGAGTGTAGCCATTTGTTCTTTTTTTTAGAGTAGTGTACGAACCTGCTAGGGAAGAATTGGGTTTTGAAAACGGAAGGTAAGAACCTACGTGTGGAGCATGTAAAAGCCCTGCTCCTTTGTCCGCTTTCCTGCATATTTGTTGCTATCTGCTTAAGAAGGATTTAGTAGTTAAATTGAGTGCATGACTAAGCAGAAAAAGCCAGAGAAAAATTCCAAACCTTTACCAAAGGCATATAAAGCTAAGGGGCCAGTGACCCTTGGTCGATCAACCTTCATAGACGAAATCTATAAGCAAGTCGAATCTCAACCCTCAGTAGGACCCAGGAAAGTTACTTCCAAACAGCCTACTAGCTCCCTTTAGGCCACAGATTCACCATCTGTAGCCTTTGTTGAGGTGCATAGTCAAACTAACGAACATGACTTTCAAGAAATTGAAAATTCTATTCCAGAGCTATTGCAGGAAGGGAATTTCAGTAATCTTTGTGAAGGAGAAGAAGAGACAGGGGAAACTTAGGAACCGAGATCTCCTCATAGGATAACTCAGCCATTGAGTAGCCCAGACAAAGGGAGTGCGGCAAAAATTACTATTGAAGGGACCCAATCTCCTCAGACAAAAATCCCAGATAGAGGAAGTGCTATTAAAGTTGTTCCTGTCAAAAACATTCCCTCTCAACCTAGAAACACCCTCCTAGATATTCCAGAAGGTTATTGGCATATATTTGACCCAATGGCTCAAAATCTGCCAAACACCCAGACCTGCAATACCCCATAGTGGATTTTGCAGCAAATGCCCCCATGAAAGCAATTCCCCTTCAACATATCCTTACATTTCACAGGCTTACATCTGAAGACCCGGATGCATTTTTATTTGAATTCGATGTACTATGCAAGGGATATGATTACACCATTGACCCCCAGAAACTAAAATTGTTTCCCTCTACCCTGAAAGGGGCTGCTTTAAGATGGTTTATGGGATTAGGTGGTGGGGTTAAAAATTATTGGGAACAAATGAAAGAATCTTTTCTAAAAAAATATCAAGACTATTGCAGGTCTAGAGAACTAAAAGATGAAATATTCCAGATGATAGCTAGACCAAACGAAACATTAGAAGAGTATGTGGAACGTTTCTAGTATAATCAACAAAGATCTCCCTATGCATCACTGCCTTTGCCCGATAACGTGTTGAAAACAACATTAATAAGGGGCATGAAAGAACAATGGATCGAAATATTAAACATTATGGGGAAAGGGGATATTTATCAGGAAAGTTTTGCTGACATAATTGATTTATGCATCAGGAGTTCGAGAACCAGTACACGAATCAAACCAGCGGAACATGATTGGTTTGTAAGAGAAAATAAAATCCCATCAGAAGGAGTAACGCGTGTGGAAATTGGAAATTTATTTGAAAATTTTAAAACTGATATACTAGGAACACTGACTACACAATTGGACGTTTTGCACGCCAAGCAAAAGCAAATGGAGGCAGAACAGAATTTGGCAATCTTCTACCCCAGGTGCAGGAAGAAGCATAGCCATAAGGAGTGTCCACTAGATGCAGTCCAAACATGCGCCATATGTACAAGGGACCACTCTACGGAAAATTTCCCCTCACTACCTGGACTGAAAGCAGTATATAAGGAGGCAGAAGAAGAGCCAAAACTAGTATATTTACTCAACCAGTGCCGTCAGTGGCAGCCGCGAAAAACTGGTATGTTTTGAGACCCAGCTTATTCTTTTCAGTATCCGCAGTATAATGCTCAACAGTATAATACATGGCAAAGTCAATTTCAGGCTCCATTTCCAAACTGGTCACCACAGTCATATCCTTCTGCGAACCTGTGGCTGAATCAGATGAGCCAATCTGGTTGGTTGAATCCTCTTTATCCCCCACCATATTAGAAAAACAACCCATACCCACCACAATGGACTCCCCCTACTTCACAAAGCTCAGCCTGGCAGACTAATTGGCAGAGACCAACGCATCAGCCAGTAGGAAATATCCCTCTCCCTCAACCTACACTGCCAACTTTACAACAAAATCCCCAGTCTAATCTGAGACCGCAACTCCCAACCCAACCCAACCCCAATCCAAATAACAGACCGGTCCAATCTCTTCAAATCCTAGAAACACCAGAAGAAGGACCTGATCTGAGGGAGTGTAATGATCTTCAGCTAAGATCTGGGCGTATTATTCAAACTGAGGGAAATAAAACAGTTCATATTGAAGATCAGTTACCTAGAGAACATCTGTCACATGAAGAGGATGTGAATAGACAACAAACTCATACTCAAGCAACCACATCCTCTCCCCCGTTCCCAGAATGATTAGTCATACCTCGACCTATACAACAGCCTGATTTTGACATTCTGGGAGAATTGCAAAATTTGTATATAAAAATTCCATTCCTCCAAGCCATTCAAGACATCCCGATATACGCAAAAACTATTAAAGAATTGTGCATAAAAAGACCAAGGAGGAATATAATAAATAATCCAAGAGTTCAAGTAGTCGACAGTTTATCTGACTTATTATCGGGAAAGGAAACAACCATTAAGTATGAAGACCCAAGAAACCCAATAGTAACTATCCAAATTTATGGTCAAACCTTGCCCAATGCCTTAGTTGATCTTGGAGCTGCAATCAATATCTTAACAACCGCTACTTGCCAAAAGCTAGGAATTACATCTGTAGAACCCACCTCCACTTTGTTAGAATTGTTTGACCGATCTGTGGTTAGGCCGGAGGGCATACTACACGATCTCATGGTCTCGGTTAACTCCTGGGAATATCCAATTGATTTTCTAATAATAAATCCTAAAACCCGACTTGATGGACGCCCATTGATCTTAGGAAGACCTTGGCTCGCTACTGCTGATGCCTATATTGGCTGTCGGCAAGGGAACATGATCATAACCAAGGGGGTGGATATCAAGAATTTAGTACTATATCCCCCAGCGCAGCCAAGTATCACAATAGTTAAAACTAATAAGCACCCTGTATCATATCTTACTGATAACACTAGATCTCCATTAACTATACAAGAAGCACTTAAGTTCAAAGACCAAACAGAAGATGATGCCATCAGTAATTTCATTAGTCAAACTGAACTCACATCTCGTACCCAATTTCATATGATAAAAACAACATTTGATAACGAATTAGAAGAGGACCCTCTCAAAGATACACATGATCACACAATTCCTGTCACTTCTGTTGCACATAGCAAAACTGTGGAAATTGAATGTGGAAAAATATTAAACATTAATTCCAACCTCACATCCAAACAAGAAACAAAGTTAATCCATATGTTAAGGAAATATAAAGAAGCATTTGCATGGGATTACCCTGATATGAAAGGAATTGACCCCCAATTATGTACACACCACATTTACATAGAAAATGATGCAAGACCTATTAGGCAGCCTCAGAGAAGATTAAATCCTTATCTAAAAGAAGTAGTAAAAGCCGAGCTTCAAAAACTTTTAGATGTTAACTTTATCTATCCTATCTTTGATAGTAAATGGGTCTCCCCGCTTGTGGTGGTACCAAAAAAGAATGGGAAGTGGAGAATCTGTGTGGACTACAGGAAGCTAAATAAAGCAACAAAAAAAGATCACTTTCCTCTCCTATTCATCGACCAAGTATTAGACACTTTCGCAGGGAATAAATTTTTTTCTTTCCTTGATAGCTTCAGTAGGTATAACCAAATGCAGATTGCCCCTGAAGATTAGGACAAAACTACTTTTACTTGTCCCTGGGGAACATTCACCTACCGAGTTTAAACTTTTGGCTTATGCAATGCCCCTGCCACATTCCAAAGGGCTATCCTTAGCATTTTTGAAGACCTAATAAATGAGGGACTGGAAGTATATATGGACGACTTTACTCCATATGGAGATTAGTTTGATCTAGCACTGGATACACTAGAAAAAGTCCTACAACGTTGCATTGCTACCAGGCTTTGTTTAAGCCATGAAAAATGTTATATGATGATGATGGAAGGAATTCTTTTAGGACACTATATTTCAGCAGCTGGCATTCAGGTAGATCCAGCCAAAATCCAAATACTTTTGCTTATTCCTACTCCTACCACTCAAACAGAGGTACGTAGCTTTCTTGGATTCTCTCGTTACTACAGAAGGTTTATAGAACATTTTTCGCGTATTGTTGCACCCTTGTATGCACTAACTGGTAACGTCGATTTTCTTTGGACAGAGAAATGTGAACGTGCTTTCAAGGATCTGAAGAAGCTCGTATCTACAGCCCCAGTCTTTCGAGGACCAAATTGGGATTTGCCATTCCACATATCATCTAATGCCTCAGACACAGCCATTGGAGCGGTCCTTGGACAGAAGGAGGATAGAAAACCATATGCAATTTATTACATTAGCAAAAATCTATCCCCTGCTAAATTAAACTATACTATCACTGAAAAAGAATTTCTAGTCGTTATACATGATGTTAATAAATTTAGACATTATATTACTGGATATCCTGTTATCTTGTACACAGATCATTCTACTATAAAATATTTAGCAAACAAGCCTATCACAAATGGCAGAATAACTAGATGGTTGATTTTATTGCAGGAATTTGATATTACAATCAAGGATCGACCTGGGAGAGAAAACATCGTAGCTAATTTCCTCTCAAGAATGCCAAAGCCAGTTGATGCAGCAGCGGTTGAAGATCAATTTCCAGATGAGCATCTCTTTGTTGTTAATGTTCAAACGCCCTGGTATGCTGACGTTGCCAATTACATAGCAGTAGGTAAGTTACCAAAGCATCTAACCCCTAATGAGCGAAAACAGATTGTTCAGCTAAGTACTAGATTCTCCTGGATTAGGGGCTATTTATTTCACACAAGGGCAGACATGCATATCAGGAGATGCATTCGAGAGGATGAAATTTTTGACATATTGAAAGCCTGCCATGACCAACCATGTGGTGGACATTGCGCCGATCGCAGGGCTGGACAGAAAGTATTACAAACAGTGTATTATTGGCCCACAATTTTCAAAGATGCAAAGAAATTTGTCCAAGCATGTGACAGTTGCCAGAGAGCGGGACGCCCTAGTCAGTCAGATGAGATGCCTTTGAAACCACGGCTAGTCATCGAACCATTTGAGCGATGGGCTCTTGATTTCGTGGGACAAATCAACCCACCATCAAACCAGAAAACATACATTTCGGTAGCAACAGAATACGTCACCAAGTGGGTTGAAGCAGAGGCATTGCCAAGAGCCACAGAAGAATCTGCTATACAGTTCCTGTTCCATCTATTTGTATGGTATGGCCTTCCAAGAGAGATAATTACAGATGGTGGACCACAGTTTGCTGGGAACATAATAGCTACAACACTCAACAACTATCATGTCCAACATAAAATTACTACGCCATATCACCCACAGGCAAACGGGCAAGTAGAAAGCAGCAATAAAATAATAGAAACAATTTTAACAAAAATTGTTGCATCACATAGACGTGATTGGGCTGCCAGACTACCTGAAGCACTGTGGGCTTATAGAACAACATGGAGAAGCACCACTGGTTACTCACCTTATCAACTAATGTTTGGAAAACAAGCTATTTTTCCTATAGAATTCGAAATCCAGACATTTCGAACAACACAAGAAGTTGGTTCAGACCTAATCGAGGCACAGACTAATCGACTACAACAGATCAATGAGCTGGATGAAATTAGGCTCTCTGCACTTCAACACGCTGCCCTGATACAACAGCAGAGAGCTAAATGGCATGATGCTCTCATTAAAAATAAATTCTTCCACGAAGGAGACTAAGCTCTTTTATAAGACTCCAGGTTTCAGGACTTCCCTGGGAAACTCCAAACTCGTTGGCTGGGACCATATGAAATCCAGAAAGTACATGACAATGGTACCCTTACCCTGATTATATTGATGGTTCTGGATATGCCTTTAAGGCAAATGGCCATCAAGTCCGTCTCTATCGCAAACCACTTACTCGGGAGTCCTTCTGCCAACAGCTACGCCAAGATTCAGATATGGAGATCTTAGGGGAGGAAGACAAGTCTTCCTCACCTGTAATTCACTAAGAAATTTACTTTTCTTTACAATCTGTACATAACTTCTTGAATTACTTTTGTACATATTTTTGCAACAAGTTTTGTTACTTCTGTTGTTCCTTTTCCAAAAGGGACAACACTTTTGTTTTCTATTGTTCCTTTTCCAAAAGGGACAACACTTTTGTTTTTTGTTGTTCCTTTTCCAAAAGGAACAACACTTTGGTTTTCTGCTATTCCTTTTCCAAAAGGAACAACACGTTTGTTTTCTGTTGTTCCTTTTCCAAAAGGAACAACACTTTTGTTTTCTGTTGTTCCTTTTCCAAAAGGAACAACACTTTGGTTTTCTGCTGTTCCTTTTCCAACAGGAACAACACTTTTGTTTTCTGTTGTTCCTTTCCCAAAAGGAACAACACTTTGGTTTTCTGTTGTTCCTTTTCCAAAAGGAACAACACTTTTGTTTTCTGTTGTTCCTTTTCCAAAAGGAACAACACTTTTGATTTCTGCTGTTCCTTTTTCCAAAGGAACGGCATTTGTGTATTTTTGTTGTTCCTTTTCCAAAAGGAACAACACTTTTGTTTTCTATTGTTCCTTTTCCAAAAGGAACAACAATTTTGTTTTCTGTTGTTCCTTTTCCAAAAGGAATAACAATTTTGATTTTTGTTGTTCCTTTTTCAAAGGAACGACACTTGTGTGTTTTTGCTGTTCCTTTTCCAAATGAACAACACTTTTGCTTTTGTTGTTCCTTTTTCAGAAGGAACAACACTGTTGATTTCTGTTGTTCCTTTCTCCAAAGGGACAGCATTTGTGAACTGTTGTTGTGCCCTTCCTCAAAAGAAACACCATTTTTAGGATTTTTCTCTCCTTGTGAAAAATCTTGTTCATTTTGCCATTCTAAATCGAGGATGCTTATTGCTAATGTTCTTTCAAAGTCTTTTTGAATATGGCTATGCACTTATGTAATGGGAACAAAAACACAATATACAGAAATCAGTCAATCATAAATCGCTATCTTTATAAGAAACTGCCCTGAATTGTTGAGAAGACACAAGGAAAGACATTCTTATTCATCATCTTTTGATGCCATTGCTCTACTAATTCTGTTCTAATTGGTTATCTGTATCATGATGGTTCCTTCTTAATCCTCTTTGATTATCATCCAACAATAAGAGCAAAGGATCTATACCTTCCTATTGGGATATTAAGACTTCTTCCACCATTCCTACTCTTAAGGAGTGTTGAACCACCCTTTGTGTATGAACAGGAAAGGCACTTTATGAAAAGAAAAAAGGAAGCAAAACATGGTTTTTAAAATTGTCAAATTGCAGGATAGGAAGTCTCATTACGAGCTGGCCTACCATGATCATCAGGACAGAAGCGAAGTGGCATTCCCACTATGGCCACCACACCAGGGAAATGGTCCAAAAGGTATATCAAACAAACAACCCTTGGAACAAAAGGTCTCATCACGAGCCGGCCTACCCACTATTCGCTCCTTCCTCGTGAATGGCATTATGGCTAACTGGTCACCAAGCCAGCATAATGGCCGACGTTTTTATATTGCACAAACGTTTCCTAGCATACACAAAGGACTATGATTCCAGGGGTGAAACAAACAACTCTGCCAAGGTTATGGACACCTGTTGGCAGCAAAGCTCTGTTAATGGTATTGGAGTCGCATTATTTACACCAATAGGTAAGTGGATTGCATCCTTTTGTTTCCTATGTAGTGGTAATCAATTATATGATATTACCCCAACCATATAACACATGATTATATATTATCACCAATCATTACAGAACCAGTGACAATGACCGCATGAGACTCTCTATTTATGGCAAATGTCTTATCCCTAAACTTCCATCAAGTCACCGCAGTCTCTTACATATTAAAGCGACACAGCTTTATACCTTAATTTGAGCAATAAGTTGTTTTTTTTGTAAGCATGGCATATTGCCATACACTGTTCCTTAAAGACCTTGCAGCAGAACAGGCGATGCTCCTTTATTTGACGACTGGGACAGCCTATCACATTGCGAGGGGGGAGGTTAACCTCATCATTCCCCAGAGCACGTGTCAGCTCGCCATTTGGAAGAATGAGTACTCGGGTATAACACAGCTCAATGGTATTATCTCTTTCTATTTTTCTTCTTTTGTTTGTTCTTTCTGCATGAGTTGTTGTTCAAGCCATTTCCACTGCATATGCCATAGCATGAGAGTTTGAACGAGTGTTACGCCATCAGCTTCTCTGCGTTTCAACAAATAGCTGCGGTTCCTTTGAGAATTTGCATTGAAACTATGGGGGGAAGATCAGTTCGCAGAGAACCACAAGTGCTAACTGTTTCGGCTGCAACCCGAGAAATCCTGGAAAGAGCAGGATGGCTGACCTATCTTAACCACCTGAAGGAGTCAAATGAAACAGTAGCGATTGAATTTTTACAGAATTTGCAAGAGGACTACTCCACAGTAAGAGGAAAACGTATAGAAGTCACCGATGAAATAATCGCAAAAGTCTTGGGATTTCCAGCCATTGGACCAGTGTGGACAATAAAGAAGGAAAGGCTATAGAAGATTTTAGAAATCTTTCAGGACGAGGGACAGAGCTTGACAATTCGAGGAAAGGGGGTGCTACCAGCAACACTAGCAGAGCCATGGGCAGAATTAGCAAAAATCATCTAAAGCTACATCACCTGTGAACGCAGAAAAGACGTGGTAAGACCACGACATCTTAAACTCCTAGCTGTTCTAAAACAAAAATGTTCTGTAAATTTACCTGCATTATTGAATTCACTACTTCATGACGTTGCACGAAGCATGAAAAGAGCACAGTACGTAGAGTCAACTGTCAGCCACCACGAATTAATTCGGTTGATAGTTAACCATAGTCTCACCCAGCAGCAGAGTAGCTGGGAAGAACTAATTACCATCGTCAATGGAGGGTTGGCCACACCTGAATGTCCGAAAAAACAAAAACAAGTCACTAGCACACCCCAACGTCCAGAAAAATGGAAGCAGGACACTTGCACACCAGAGCAACCTGAAAAACATAAGAAATCTAAAAAATAGAAACATGTCACCAACACACCCGAAAAACCAGAAAAACACAGAAAATCGGCCCGGCTCGCATGGCTACGACGGGGGCTGGAGAGGCTCCAGGAAGGCACTAGCCAGACAGTAGAAATTGAAGATAAGCAATCCCCAATCGAGGACAAGGAAACAAAAGTACAGGATGAGGAAGCAAAGCAGTCTGCAGAGGCAAAAGCAAAAGAAGAAGGAGAAGAAGAGGAGGCAAAGCAATCTGAAGAAGAAAAAGATGAGCAATCTGAAGAGGAAGAAGACGAGGGAAAAGAAGCCGAGCGGTCCAAACAGGAGGAAGGAATGGAACAACAGGAAGGGAGCCCATTACAAGACCCATTAGGGGAAGATGAATTGGCCAAAGTTTTGGCCAATATGGGCTAATATGGCCAACCTCTGAGTCCATCAGCCCTCCATGCCGAAGAGAAACCCCAAGAGAAAGATGCACCCAAGGAATCACATGTAGAAGAGGCAGAAGTAGAAAATCTATCCATTCATAATGAAAAGATGTCAGAAAATGCTGAGCAGGAACAACCCGTTCCTAATCAGAAGGCACCAAAAGAAAGTCTGGAGGAAATAAGGGTAGAAGAAGAATTAGCCCAAGAAATAACATAGCCCATTAAGGTTCTTACCTCGGAATAGCCACCTAGGAAGAAAACCAGGAAGCTAGCCACAGTCCCAACTGCAATAAACAGCCTGCTATTCCTTCTGAAGAAATGGCGAAAATAAGGGAATTACGAAAGGAACAACAGAGATTATTGAACATAATAGTCCAGCTTCACCAGCAGATTAGGATTCTAAAGGCAAGGTAAAGGGTAAAAGGGACTTCAGAAAGAAAAGGCCTGACCACACCAGTAAAATCCCTCAAGGGCAAGAGGCAGAGGACTAGAATCCATCCTACTGCTCAAAACCCTGACAAAAGCCAACCTGTTGTTCCAAATGAAGCTGAAAGGTAGACTGTTGTTCCAATTGAAAAGGAACAGAAATGGGCTGATGTCCGTGTTAAAATAGAAAAGGATGATAAGATAGTTCAGACGGAGGCACCACCTTCGGGAGTAATAAGGGTCCTGAACTCGAAGAGCGCAATAAGAAAGTTCAGGTAAATTTCCCGGCCTCCATAGCTGCATGGAAAAAGGATTCGAAAACGATAACTCTTCAGAAAGGTTTGAAACAGGCCCAGCAAGAAGCTAAAAAGCTTAAGGAGAAAACGGTCCCCTGAGAAAAATATGAAGAACTACAGCAGCAGCTAAGGAACGTCAACTTATCTGAAAGCCAGGCCTTCGAAGGATGGCGGAAGGAACAAGAGAAAGTTGCAAAGGTAACCTGTAGATTAGATGTAGTTATCAAACAGATTGATACCTTGTGTTCTCTATACAATGACATCCTAGCATGTAGAGCCCCTGCTAAGAACTATGCCTTATTTTTAATGGAAAGGTATTTACAATTGAAAATAAAGGTTGTTAAAGTAGGTGCTCCCATACAAATTAACACTATAGATGATTTCATAAACTTTTGTAAACATTACGGGGTAAAATTGCAGAGATTATTGTGTGAATTTTACTTGCATAACCTTGTACTAGAACAAGAGACCGAACTGAACCTTGGCCTTTTTGTTAGGGACATTCAATTGCAAGCATTTATCTCATTTGCAGTCAATCAAATTAAATGGCTCAAAGCCTACAACGCTTTTTAAAGGCAAGAAAACGGATTAGATCTATGGGTAAGAGCTGAGCCTAGGGACCCAGCACAGTTATGGAGGAGACATAGAAATCTCATGAAGACTCCAGGACTAATTGAAGCATTAGGACCCATGCATGAGGCACTCATTCGGCAGGGACTTGAATATTATTCCTATATTAAAGACCCTGCCATTGATGCAGCTAAATTTCGATATCGATTATCTAATCCGAATATCCATCTCAGAGAACCATTTAAGTATGAGAACTTTAAACTTGCTGCCAATCGTTTTCCCTTCTATGGCGAAATTGTTTTGAGGGCAGGGCCATCCTGGTTAGGATATAGGTTCCGGAGTCCAATCATTTGGCATCCTGCGCCTGGATACCAAGCCCTGTATGAAATACCTGAGGGACAGACAGGCCATTTCTTTGATCATTCAGTTTCGCATCACAGCTGTAGACCCTCACATGAGATTCCATCTACAGCCTACTCACTCACTGCCTTGCATGTCAACTACAATGTTTTCATGAGGCCATGAAAAAGGGTAAGTCGGGGTGTGTGTGGAGTATCAAAGAAGGTATGTTTTGATGGTTATTTCAGTATCTTTTCATTAGGACTTATAAGCCTTTTTGCATTGTGAACTTAGAAAATAATAAAGAATTATAACGAAACATGAGAAATTAATATAGAACACTGACAATTGTCGTTTTCCATGTACAGGAGGGAGGAAAAACGAAAAGTGGCCATCCTAAAGGAAAAGAAAAAGATGAAGTAATTGTTACCCCTTCGACAGGAGACCGCATGCAAACCAAATCAAAACAGACCAACCCAAGAAAGGAAGCGGAGATAACAGCTCGGCGCAGAAAAGAGAAGAAGTAACTCAGGATTAACGATTCTGTGAATCCCTCAGGATCATTAATCCTGAGGGATCGCTGTTTTATCTATTTTTGCATCTAAATATCTCCGTCATCATCCTTATATAAGGGATGGAATTCTTAGCTAAGGGGGGATGCCTTTATGTAATTTCTTTTAAAAAGATCAAGACTATGATCATTATGTTCTGTTAAGACTTGGGTTACTGTAATTTTACTTCATGCATTAATACAGACTTGGTTACTCTTTTATCCTTGACTCTGGATCAACCTTAAGCAGTGTACCCCTGGAGGCTAAGGGCCCGGCCCTGGAGGACACTTGCTTTTGTACCATTAAGCATGGTTTCTATGTGGTTTTCTTATCGACGTGATCTGGTAATCTGTCGTGTTTTATAAAGTTTATGTTACATGCTCTGTTGTGTTTAACCCGTTTAATATTCCTGCAAACAAAAGTATTGTATTGATATTGCATCATGTTACTATTCCTTTACATGTTGGTATAATGCGGGTAATCTCTACAGGATACTATCGTTCCATTACAGGGTTTTTGTGTTATGCGATTGTGGCTTGGCATCACAGGATATATCTTGGAAGTTCTGATTTTATATGATTATTGAATCCTTTAATATTATCGTTTTCATCTCGAAATGCAATCGTATGCTTTTACTTAGAGCGATAATAGAGTCAGATTAAGCATGTTGTGTTTATATGGATTTCAGTGTTATTTCATCTTGGATCCATAGGAAATAATGTTTTGTAGTGTGCGTACATCGTTAAGAATGAAGGATTGAGTCGTTGGATTGGTGTGATTGGATAGATTCATAGCTTGTTGAACTTAGTTACTGCTCATTTCCTTAAGTACTGTTCCATTTCTAAGTTGCTGTTCCATTTCGAATTGTTGTTCCATTTCTAAGTTGATGTTCCATTTCGAATTGCTGTTCCATTTTCAATTGTTGTTCCATTTCAAATTCCTGTTCCATTTTCAATTGTTGTTCCATTTCGAATTGTTGTTCCATTTTCAGTTGTTGTTCCATTTCAAGGTTGTTGTTCTATTTCATTTTTGTTTTCTTTACCTGCCGTTTCGTTTCTTATTTGCTAAGGATGATTTCAGGCTGTAGTGAGCACCGGCATCTGCTACCAAGCTCTCAGACCCCCGATCTATTCTCCGATTTCTTTTCCATCAGTTTCTAAAGGGATGCGTTATTGCTACCGAACCCTTGACTGATGTATTGCTTCATATTTGCGCGTGTGATTTAGTATTCTGAAGTAGTTAGGTTGTAGACACGTATCATTTACATTTTGTAGTTTTAAAATGTTCCCGGATTGATATATTAATGTGAGGTAACTAGAGGTGAAAGAGACCCTTTTTATAGCTCCACAGTTGTCATACTCTAGAGTGGACTATGCCCAATGTTCAACTGAAAATCAGGATTGACATTGAAAGGATACAACTTAAGTTGTAACACCTTTCGTGAGGGAAAGAAGAATGATCCGATATCAATTTTTGTAAGCTCATAGGGATTCTAGCTTCAGAGGGATACTGTGAAGGAAATTCAACCCCTAGTAGAAATGTAACCTTCAGAGTCAAGTGAGGAAGTGGAATTTTCAACCTATGCAAATAAAGTCATGAACCATGCGAGGACAATCATGGTGCTACAAGGAGAGTCATATACCATGCAAGGAAAACCATAGGTAACAGAGGGAAAACTCATTATACATGTGAGGACATACATGCACCATGTAATATAAGTCTTAATTAAACACAAAATAATACATGGCACATGTGAGGACAATCATATCCCTACAAGAGAAAACCATGGCTCATGCAAGGAAGCCATGGGCATGCAAGGAAATTCATGGAACTAGAGAGTTATATGAGAAGGACATGAAAATACCTTCCTCACTAAGAAGGAGTGTTGAAATTTGGCTAAATTGGAAGGTATTTTTGAATATATAAAACCTACAAAAGGAATTTTTTTTGGAAAAGTACCTAAGTGATGGGGTTTCTAACATAATGGCATGGGCTTAGAACCCAAAGAAGTTAATTATTTTTTCTAATTTGTTATTGAGCAATAACTAAGAGTTTTTTGAAGGACAAATAAGAACCCCAAAACACTTAGACATGAGCTATAAATATAGGCCAATGGAAAGGCTTATGCACACAATGAGGTGTGACTTCATTATTGAAGAGGATCAACCCTAAAGGAGTTGTAGACCTTGGAGGATATATGAAGTGGGGAAGTGTTAAATCTTGGATGCCGAGTGGAATTTTGTCTTTGAGGTTCGAGACCTAGACCTAGAGGTTGAGGCTGGTTTAGTTCTATTCTTTGCAATTTAAGGCAAGATGAGGTTAGTTTGATGGTTGTTTATGTGCACAAGGTGGCCTAGTTAGGGATGCAGAAGGATTCATATAGCCATGGCAAGGCTAGTGGCTAGTTGCAAAGCTATAAAATGGAAGACTTAGGGATCTCAGGGTATCCAAGGTATAGAAGGATATACAATCAAAGCTAAATAAAAGGGTTGACTAAGGTTTAGTGTTGGGTAGCGAGGGTCCTTCATAACAGTTTTGGGTCTAATAGCCTAGAAATTAGGATAAAAATATTGTAAACCTCCGACATATGCGGAGTGCGAAATGTAAAAGGTCGAGTCAAAGGGTTGTCTACCCAAGAAATAATATAGAATAATAGGAAGTTAGTCGGTCCATGGACGATAGGAAGGTATAAATAGAGAGCGACTCTATGAGGGAAAAGTAGCTCTTTTGGGTATGATCTGGGATATGAATTGTAATAGGTTCTTGAAAAGAAGAGTTTCAAAGAATCTGTAAGTCCGAGACGAGTGGTTGGGTAGTGGATAGAGGCTCTGCAGCTGCGTGCGCAGAGGCCTGGAAAAGTCTGCTGCTGCATGGACCTCTGTAGCTAAGTGCGTAGGGCAGATCTAAAGGTATTTGTGATAAAGTGGAAAGAAAGATAAGTTTTTTCTGAAAATTTTGCGTTAAACCTGGGTTATCACAGATCTGACTGTATGGTTAATATATATGTTTGATCTATATGCTTATGTTATAGACGTATGCAAATATGAGTTTATTCTAAGTATGTGAAATGGTTAACTCTGTTAAAGGTTTCGTTAAAGACTCTGCTAAGTAGATCTGACTTCCAATACTTATTAAATAGATTAGATCTGTAAACAGCATGATAATAGAAAATAGAAGGTATTCTAGCTCCGGATCTACATATATTCGGAGCATCGTGGAGCTGCAGAAAGGTGCATGAAACATCTAAACCACATATAGACATCCCAAGGGTGTGGAAACCTAGTTCCAGCGCCCTCCACTACTACCATGAGTGAGACCTCAGTTCGCGCTTTGCCAGCTATTGCCAAAAGGGCCAGTAGCTGTGGGATTTGTTTAGCTAAATAATTCTTTTGAATCTGGGTCAGGCCCATATAAGCCAACAAATGGTTTCCTACCTAGACTGGGATCTGCCTAAGGGGTGTCTAATGTGAAATGCAGGGACTCTATAGAAAAAAGAATTGAATGATTGAAGGGACTAGGAACAATAGTAGTTCAAGGGTAACAATGACGAGCGCAAATCAATTACCGGTATTCAAAGGAGCAAGAGGCACAGACCCGGAACAATTCTGGTTCATGTTAACATCAGTATGGAACACACAGCAAATTGCAGATGATAATATCAGAAAGGCTAGCTTAGTCAGCGTGCTGCAGGACCGAGCACTGACATGGTACATAAAGTACTCAAGCAATCACCCAATGGCGGGGACAGAAGAATCCAAACTGAGTTAAAGAAGGAGTTTAGCTGGTTGAAGTCAAAAACATAGTAGATCATAGGGTTCAAAGAGATCACGATGATGCCTTGTTAAACCTTGTGGGATTTGGACAAAAGACTGAAAAGTACTATTTGCGAGCCTAACTTGACATTAACAGACGCACAACACTACGCTTGGTTTATGGCATCCTTAACACTACATCTGAGGATAGATCTATCACAATGGAAGATCTCAACCCAAGCTGAAGCATTAAAGACAGTGATGAGGTTGCACGACACTCCATTACAAGACCCAGGGTTGGAAGTTCAACAAATCCAAGCGCAAATCCAAAATTTGTGTTTGGAAATGAAGAAGTTAAAACAAGAGTAGGCACAGAGAACAGAAGTCCAGGAAGAAGTATGGTGTAGGACCTAGGGGCATGATAAAGATCACTGCCCAGTCTTAGTGAATTATGTGGCAATGGGGGGACCAACACCATTGTGAACAGAGGCATGGCCAAGCACAACAACCCCACTCTAGTGCGCAATCTGTCAGGTGGAAGGAAAGCACAACATGGATAACTATCATGTACTACCAAAATACAATCAGAGCCCCCATCAGCTAATTTGCAACTTTTGCAGATCAGTGGGCCACGAGGAAAAGCACTATCGTAGCTACCAGTTGTTAATAGACTAGTCAGCTACTTACAGAATGCAAACTGAGATGCAAAGTCAAGACCCAACCACGAAAATCATGCATGGTAGGTTCCAGGACCATGGATGAGGAAGGTGTGGAATGGGGCTGGGAAGGTGTCACATACAGCTAATCTGTTATAACTACAGAGGTCCAGGACATTACGCGCAGGATTCTACCAACCCAACTAGAATTTCATGCAGTTATTGTGAGCAATTTGATCATGAGCTATTAGATTTCCCTACGATGATAGCACAGATTTGTAAAGAAAGGGCCACACAACCAACAATGACCCAGAAGGTGCAGATGTTGAGGTCCGAACCTCGGGAGGAATATCCCCAAGTAAACATGGTACTGAAAAGTGGCATGACCACAGGAGTGGATAGAAGGGACTTAAGTAAGGAAGACGCAGGGGTTGGTAGGGAGACAAATCTGGAAGCTAAGGAAAACTTCATGGAGGTCTCTACCTAAAGTAGTAGGGATTAGCCTGAGCTGGACAGGGATCCCTCAATGATGACTACCCTTTTAGAGACATCTATAAAATTGCTTCATGAAAAAAGTGCAGTTAAAGGCTTACAAGAATTGATAAATAGATGTGCAGGATGGATTGAACCTCGCGTCATTCGAAAGTTGGGAAGACATGCATTGCAGACCGGGAGAGAAATGCGACTAACAACACAGTTCGATGATTATGAGATGGATTAGGTCATTTTGAATCTGGGCTCAGATGCCAACATACTGCCTAAATATACTTGGGAGTGCATGGATAAGCGTACACTACAATATTCCCCTATCCAATTGCAGATGGAAAAATAGCAAAAGGTCATGCCCATGGGAAGGCTACAAGGAATTACAGTAGATGTTGATGGTTCAAGCACTTGAACGGACTTTGAATTGATTGAACTCATGGAGGAAAGTACGCCTTATCCTGCATTGTTAGGAATAAAATGGGATACTAACATGAATGGGTTACTAATTTAAAGAAGCGAACAATGATATTTGAAACAAAGTTACTTCATGTAGTCGTTTCACTAGATCCAGCTGAAGGACCATGCTATATTGAACCTATGTGCAACAAAGAATGTGATGACGAATTAAACGGTATCTACAGAATAGCTGTACAAAGGAAAGAATGGGGCAATACAATGGAGGATAGAAGAATATCACGGGGCTATGTAGAATCTTGCACCACTGATTTAGACGAAGATGATGAGTGGTGGTGTAACAAGTTGAACAGAGTGACTATGCTACACTGCAATATGATGACTAAATCTCTGTACTGTGTAAGGGCCCAGGATCGCGAATTACTAACATATGATGGGCTGACAATAATAGATGAATTCCTAACCAAATTTGAAATCAACTTATCAGAACACCAACAGTTTGATGTGTTGAGATGGGCATTGCATGCGACACCTACGCGATGGTGGGGCACACATGAAGGGACTTTCAACAATTGGCACGGCTATAAGCACATGATGAAGATCAGATTTGGGAAGCCGGAACTACACATAACAAAGAAATACGATGGGCATGATGACCTGCATATGAACCTTAGCAGATGGATCAAATCCCATGGAGAGGAGCCTCAACCAGAATGGGTTCACTTATTTTATCATACCTTGGATGTCATTCCCAGAAACTGGTATACTGAAGCAGAGCTCTAACATGACACAAGTGAGTGGGATATCTTGTGTGAAGGGTTTTTTTCGACATTCCTCTTTGAAGATCAATGGATGGATCCCGTGGACAACGCGTTACAGCTAGTAAGGGCCGCCATTTTCAAGACACCAATAGAACTAGAAGAAAATGTGTAGCCTGACTAGTCATGACAGCTGAGCCAGGCTCTCAAATGCTATAATGTCAAGATAGAAAATGATTAGGATGATCTGCAAAACCTCAATATTCTAGAATCAGAGGGGAGCCATGACGCGTGCAGACCCAAAATCAAAGATCCAGATATCACAGCGCCATTGGAAATGAGACAAGTCAATATCATAACAGAAGAGGAGCCAAAGTATGCAACGCTTGGGGACTATTGGGATGATGCCACATGGGAGAAGATCATCAAATTGCTTTGCAAATATCAATATTTATTCCCAACAAAAATCACGAAGCTAAATGGGATCCTAGGAGACCTACGAATGATGAAGATAATGTTGAAGCCATATGCAAAACTAGTTAAGCAACAACCCTACCGATTGAACCCAAAATATAAAGCAAAGGTCCACGAAGAACTGGACAAGATGCTGGCAACAGGAATTATTAAACCAGTCGAGGAGTTCGACTAGGTAAGTCTGATGGTTGTGCAGGAGAAGCAACAGAAGGGTGAGATTCGTATCTACGTGGATCTTATGAAGCTCAATGATTCCTGCATTAATGATCCATTTCCAACTCCTTTTTAGATGAGGTACTGGAAAATGTGGGGGGACAGGAAGCCTACTCCTTCACAGATGGGTTCTCAGGATACCACTAGATCAAGATCGCACTAGAGGACAGTAGTAAAATAATGTTCGCCACTACATGGGGTTTCTTTCAGTACATGATGATGCCCTTTGGACTGAAGAATGGGCCAGTGATATTTTCATGAATAGTGGTAGCCACATTCAAAGAATTTATACATAAGTTTTTAGAGGACTATCTTGATGATTGGACCATGTTCTGACTAGTTAAGAAGCACGTAGCAAGCTTACGGTTGATGTTGGATACTTGCCACTGACACCAAATTGCGCTAAATTTAAAGAAGTGTACTTTCCTTGTCCCATTCGGGAACCTGCTGGGCCATGCGGTCTGTAAGAAAGGCCTGATGGTGGACTCGGAAAATATCACCATCATACTCAATCTACAAGCATCGTGAAGTGTCAAACAATTACGCACCACATTTGGACACACGGGCTACTATCGGAAGTACATAAAAAGCTATGTCAGATCACGACTCCGATGGAACAGTTGCTAAAGAAGGATGCTACTTATTGCTGGAATGAGGAATGCAACAAAAGTCTGGAGACGCTCAAGGAAAAGATGGCATCAACCCCTATATTGGTCTTTCCAAAATGGGACGTCGAATTTCATGTGCATGTCAACACGTCATGCATCGCATTGGGGGAGGTACTTACTCAACCAGGAGCGGAGGGAATTGACCACTCGATTGCATTCCCAAGTCACCAGTTGTCAAAAGCTGAGAAAAATTACTCCACTACCAAGTGCGATGGATTAGTGATGGTATATGTGCTTCAAAAATTCCACCACTATCTACTTGTAGGCCACTTTAAGATGTATACCGATCACTTGAAAAATACCTAGTGAATAAGCCTGTGTTGGGGGGGGCACATTTGTAGATGGTTACTTTTATTCCAGGATTATGACTTTGAGGTCGTCGTAAATTCAGTACTCCTAAATGCAGGCCTAGATCACCCGTCCCAAATTCGTATGAGCGAAGAACCCACAAATCTAGAGGACGAACTCCCGGATGCACAACTATATGCAATGCGCGTAGCGGATGGTCACTTTGAGGATATAATAAATTTCTTAACTATAGGAACCATGCCACAGGGATATTCTATTCAACAGAAGAAGGAATTGGTGATACACGTAACAGACTTCACCTTGATTGCAGGACACCTCTACAAAATGGGCAACGATGAAATATTGCGTAGGTATGTCCTGGAGTTCGAGCGAGGATAGATCCTGGTCGCAACACATGGAGGGGTTTCTAGTGGATATTATGTGGGTCGTGCCACAACCCAAAATTTCTTTGTGCAAGATTATGGTGGCGCACTTTGCATCCAGATTCAAAAGCATACTGTCCAGCCTGCGACATGTCAACGAACGGGGAAACCATCGCAGAGAGATGAAATGTCACTCTAGCCATAGACGATGTTACAACCATTCAAAAAGTGGGAAATTGACCTTGTAGGACTTATCGAACCACAAGGGAAGATGGGTGCGCGCTATATCATTATCGCGACCAAATATTTGACCCGATGGGCAGAAGCACAGCCAGTTAAGGACTACATAGCTGCGACAGCTATGAATTTTTTGTTTGAGAATGTACTGACAAGGTTTGGATGTTCCAAAATTCTCATGAGTGATTGGGGAATGCATTTTCTGAATGAAACAATCAGCGCACTCACTGAGGAATTCTGGATATATCACCAACAGAGATGCCATACCACCCGCAAGTGAATGGGATTGTTGAGGCATTCAACAAAATCTTGAAGACTGTGTTGACCAAGGTTTGTAATGTGCAGTGAAATGACTAGGACTTGCACATCCCTGATGTGCTATGGGCATACCAAAACACGTGCAAGAAGTTGACAGGCCAGACACCTTTTCGGTTAGTCTATGGCAAGTAGGCCATTATGCCTATGCAATATATTGTGCCTAGTCTGCAGATCATGACAATCACAGGTATGGCAGACCATGGGGCTTTGGAGGAAAGGCTTGTGCAGCTAGCGGAACTGGAGGAGGAAGGGTTTTTGGCTAGATTCCAGCAACAAGTACAGAAGCAGCGTGAGAAAGTGTGGCATGATCACCATATCAAGGTGCGTACCTTCAAGGAGAATAATATAGTATTGCTATACGACAGTAAGTTCGAGAAATATCCTGGAAAACTCCGAATGCATTGGTTGGGACCCTATGTCATCAAAGAAGTTACCGATGGGGGCGCAGTTCAGCTTGCCAAACTCAATGGAGACCCCTTCCAGGGCCGAGTGAATGGCAGTCCCTTGAAGCTCTACACAGGCAGGCAGGCCACCTAACTAACCGTTCGAGGGACAGTCTCACTACTCTAGCCAATTGAAAGAGAGCACGGGACGATAAAGCAGTCTGGAGGAAAGAGGCACGAGTACCAGGCTACGTGTCGGTTTGGCTCATTAAGAAGATCGTGGTTGCATGATATGAAGTGTGTTGATGCATTGCTAAGAAGAGAGGCGACCGTTCCTATCACTATTCATGACAAGATGTCTGCATATGGGAACAGGGAGTGGGCGGTGAGCAATCAATAGAGGGAGTACGAGTCAGATATGGAACGAGCTACAACAAAGTTTACACAAGGACACTAGAACAAGTAGGAACCAATGAATTTGAAATTCGAATCGCTTATAAATCACCGAGGGGCATCCACCGGGTGACCTACACGTCTGGAAAATACATGCTAGTTATCGATATGGAGTTGTTCATTATCTCTACATAAGGAGTAAGACCGAGGGTGGTGATATGGCCGATGGAGAAGCAGGGCTCTCTAACGAGCATGGTGTTGACAATTGCGGGTGTCTCGCAGAAGACAACATCAACAGTAGGGAATGTATCGGAAAAGGGGAGACACAAAGCATAATTGGTCCAGATGTCATCGCCCCACTCAAGGGTAGGTCGGCGAACCACAACAAAAAGGTGAAAGGATGGAAAAACGGAGACCACGGGTACAAACGAAGTTAATAAGTCGTCTTTGAAGGACCTTGAGGATTGGGATCTCGTGGATAGCAACACAGGTCTTGCAAAATTGCAACACAAGTTGCAGCAGATAGTGTGAAGAGTAGATACGAAGGTAAAAAATGGTTGTGGTAGTATATGGAGGTCCCAGATGCGGCTCCCCTGCTAGAGCTAAAATCCTAGGAAGGGGTCTTCAAGTAGAGCAGAATTAGCATTATCGGTTGAAAGAAATGGTCGAAACAATGAAGCATGAACCAGATGAAGCATTGTAGGGGACAACGAAGCAGCAGTAGGACAATGAGCATCACTCAGAGTGATGCGAACTGTGAAGCCACGACAGTTTGCCTCATTGCACCAATGAGTGACTCAGGACGAGTCACGATGATTGTGTTGGGGGACTATTGGGCAACGGAGGTCACACGTATCAGTTTTGGGTCTAATAACCTAGAAATTAGGATTAAAATATTGTAAACCTCTGAAATATGTGGAGCACGAAATGTAAAAGGTCGAGTCAAAGGATTGTTTGCCCAAGAAATAATATAGAATAATAGGAAGTTAGTCGGTCTGCAGACCATAGGAAGGTATAAATAGAGCGGGGCTCTATGAGGGAAAAGTGGTTCTTTTGGGTATGATCTGGGATATGAATTGTAATGGGTTCCTTAGAAGAAGAGTCTGAAAGCATCTATAAGTCCAAGTCAAGTGGTTGGGTGGTGGATAGAGGCTTTGCAGCTGTGTGCCAAGAGGTCTAGAAGAGTCTACAATTGTGTGTGCAGACCCCTGTAGCTGAGCGCGCAGGGCAGATCTGAAGGTATTGGTGGTAAAGTGGAAATAAAGATAAGTTTCTTCTAAAAATTCTGCATTAAATCTGGGTTATCATGGATCTAACTTTATGGTTAATATATCTGTTTGATCTATATGCTTATGTTATAGATGTATGTGAATCTGAGTTTTTTCTAAGTACGCAAAATGGTTACCTCTATTAAAGGCTTGCTTAAAGACTCTGCTAAGTAGATCTTACTTCCAATACTTATCAAATATATTAGATCTCTAAACAACGCGATAATAAAAAATAGAAGGTATTTTGGGTTCATATCTGCGCAAATCCAGAGTAGCGCAGAGCTACAGAAAGGTGTATGAAACATCTAAACCACATCTAGACATCCCAAGGGTGCAGAAACCTGGTTCCAATACCCTTCCTTGCTACCTCGGGTAAGACCTCAGTTCACACTTCGAGGGCTATTGCCGAATGGGCAGGTAGCTGTGGGATTTGTTTGGATAAATAATTCTTCTAAACCTGGGTCAGGGCCATATAAGCCAACATTTAGACAGTGAGTGAAGACATAATAATAGGAAGACTAAGGTGATGATGGCTGAATGTAAGGAGTTCTGAGGTGACTGAGTGTTGGACATAACCTCAAGCAAGGGTGTTGAATTTTATAATGGCTGAATCAAGGCTGATAGAGATCTTATTATAAGAGGGTGGGGGTTTTTTTTTTTGTAGGTATGTGTCATTTATTTTGGGCTATTCACAGTTAAAGGAATATTGACCAAGCATATTGAGAGTTGTTGTAATAGCTCAATAGATGAGAAATAGCGTGGTTAAGTATTTGGAGGATCAGACCACAGTATAAGGGGGAGGTCGAGGGCCATCATGGATTGGGGATAAAATACACAGAGGTTGGTTGAGTAGGATAGTGAAACAAAGAAGTCAGTAGCAGCCAAAGGACATGGGCTACACAAGGACATCAACTGGTATTGAAGATCATGGGCTAAAGGAATAGGCCCAAGTAATTCAAGTACTTATTTATTTATTTTGTAGGTTTTGGACAACAATTTGTATTTGTATTTGAGTGGATAAGGACCTAGTGGCCTAGGCCTTAGCTCTATGGTTCTAATTAAAGGATTGACTATGTACTATAACACTGTATTAGGGTTTGTAGAGGGCCATGATCCCAGGTATGGGAGCCTCATGGTTTTCTTACTAATGGAAAAATAAGGACCATGGTTTGGGCAAAATATCTTGTGTCATATTATTCATATATTTGATGTCATATTCCACTGTGCATGCAATGGCAACTGATAGAGGGTTTGGGACATGCCTTAAAATATTTTGACATGGAAGGTTCTCTAAAATTTCTTCCTAGTAGAATTATAGACTCTCCCTCTACTCGCTATATTTTTTTTAATGATACACTCCTCATGGGTTGTCCCATTATTAGAGAAACTATTTTCTTTACAAATATCCTTAATAAATTCTTTGAATCTTTTGATACCTCTATTAATTTAGCCAACTTGTAAGTTTTCTTTTCAATACTCCCTCTACTATTCAATTTCATATTTCTAGATTCCTAAAATTTCAAATAAGTTCCCTTTGTTTCAAATATTTTGGTGCCCCTTTAGTGAAAAGCCCTCGTAGACAAAAGTTTTGCAAATATTTTCTCTTAAAATTTGAGATATTTTTTTCTTGTTGGACCTATGATCACTAAACATTCAAAGTATACTCATTATTTTTAACTTTTTCGTGAAATATCTTCCTCTCTTCTTACTCTTAGCTTTGGTTGTCCCCAAAGTCATTTTACAAAAAATGAGGAATATCTAGAGAACCTTTCTTTGGGGAGGGGAAACTCAAGAAATAAAATGGGGTCTGGGTGCTTGGGATAATATTTGCAAACCTTGGTGGATTGGCTTGAGTTGGAGAAAAGCCTTGGTGGAGGTGGTTACAAAATCCAAAAGCTCCATGGAGTGAAGCTTGGATAAAAAAATATGCACCGAATATAGAGGAAACACAACTTATATGCATGGAAAAAAAATTGAAAGTTTCGCACCCTTGGAACATATCTTGGAGAGAAAAGTATTGTATCCAAAATCACAACTTTTGGGAAGTTAGAGATGGAAACTTAACTATTTATTGAAAAGACTTGTGGCACCAATTTCCCAAGATAGGGAAGTGTTGTACTAACTACAACCACCCTAAAAAATTCTGGCCTGCACCAATTTCGGAGCCTCCATTGAAGAGTTCACTTGATGACTGCACACACTCAGTTTCACTCCGTGAGCTTGTGTTAACCCTTACATATGCCTTGCTTGTTAATTGCATTCAAGTCTCTACATGTTGATTTCTAATTCATGCTTGCAACCATGTTCTAGTTATGCTTAAGGTCTCTGATTCGTATGTTCTTGGTGTATTCGCTATGAAAGCATTTGTTGTACTCAAACAAAGAGTCACATTCGCTGTCATGCAAGTGTCATCTTGATCAGTGAAAGATCAGTCATGAGTTTGGCGCTTGTCACTCGCAGCGCCAATCAGTCATGTTGAACATGTGTATCCGGATGGTTTGGTCATTTCGTCGTCAAGTCATGCAAGTGTGTGTTCGTATGATCAACTATGCACCTTTTGACTATTCAAACACTTAGTCTTTTTTGCTAAAATTTTGATGACCAGACTCCTCACTAATAGTCGGACCATCACCCTACTTTCGACTCAATTGACTGTGAACCAGAATAGTGCAAAAGCACCAAGCTAGTCATTTCAAGTAGCATTGCCCACAAGAAATCCAATCAACTCTCATGCTGGTCACTCGGACAATCGGACCCAACAGTCATCCTAGGACTGACTCACCTAAAAAATTGTGCAGAGTTCACTGACTTCACCTGCGCAACCGACTGAGGAAATTGAGTAGATAGGTCGAATAGACACCAAGTACTCGTCCCGTCACTCTTAGAAAATTGAAAATTTTTCCAAGTCAGTCATCTCAACACTCGACCAACTATTCATCTCAGAAATAGCCCAGTGTTCATGAGAAGGCCTTCTACTACCCATCAATCAGCTCAGCCCAAAAATTGTGCAGGCATGATCAGTAGGCTGGCCTCCTGGCCTCAGTGTAGTTTTCCTTTCCAGCAACACCTAGTAGTAGACTACTAGTTCCCTCTGGAAATTGTGCAGTTTTTGCTATGAGTCTCTTGGGTAGCACACTAGAAGTTCCCTTTGGGAATTGTGCAGTTCTGGCTACCATTGACTCGAGCAACCAACTAGCAATTCCCTCTAGGAATTGCACAGTTTTGGCTTCTAGTGACCTGGGCAGTTCCCTAGAAAAATAACACAATCCCTGCCTCTTGACCCTTCATGCAGCCCGCCCCATTCCTCTAGAAAATTGTGCAAATTTGGCTATCCCACCCTGTTTCCCGTTCATTCTGAAAAATGTATAGATAATGCTTGCCTTGTCTTCCAACAACCCAGATTATTCCTCTCAAAATTTGCGCAATTTTGCCTCATAACCGAGCCATACCTTGTAGACAGTCACTGTTGACTCTGGTCGCCTGTCTCCATCTCTCAATGACTCTTGCGCAGTTTTCATCAATAATTTCCCAAGGGCATCATCTCACATCATAGTCTTGCTACCTCTCCCAGTCACTTGCACCCAAATGATCATGTGTCATGTTAGACTAGGAGGTTTTGCATTTAATGTCGTCTCGTCATGAGTGACTACAAGTATCAGTACACCAACGAACATGGCAAAACAATGAATGGGATGAACAAAGAGAGCACATGTAGAATGAAAGGTTCACCAACTCATAAAGGAACGAAGCAAGCGAAGTAGACGAATGCGATGAACAAGCACCTACGCAAACAGATGAACCTGTCAAGCCTTCCAACATGCAAGCAAGGAACAACATGTTAAATCTTCATCAAGTGGACTAAGGACCATCAAAGATTTCACACACTTCACCGTGTGGAGGTGAAGCTATGATACACCATGAATACATCCATCACCCAGCGGCACTATAGCTTGACATGCACTCAAACAACATCACAAATGTACCAGCATTTTCATGTCAAGTCATGTCGAGTCACATCATGAGTCATGTCACCCACATCATCACTATGGGCTTGTTTTCAATCAATTTGATGTAACATGGAAGTCCAAGAGACCCACTTGTTAAACAAAGAGTCATGTAAGTCGAATAGTAATGGAAGTCAAATGGTCATCAAGGTAGTCGAACAGTCACAAGGGTCAATTTCACCCTTGGCTATAAATACCCCCTCATTTGTACAACTAAAGGACTTTTCACCTCAGCTCCTCCCACATAGCCAAGAGAGTCTATAATATTTTCTTTGAGGAATGAGTCGTGGCTCCAACGCCCCGCTGATGGGGTTAGTAATGTATGGTGTAACGATGTGTCTTGGAACTTTTGCTTAATTTAGAAGCTTGTTAACAAGCCAACACGTTTTCACACATGCATTGTATTTGTTGTAAGACTGATCTTTAACACTTGTAATGCATGTTTATTTAACCTATGTTCAACATCTAAATTGATTCATTTTTTGTAATGAATAATCTATTAATGGAAACATTTTGTATATGTTGTTAATGTTGTCCTGTATGTTGACTGCTCTATCAGACATAAGACAAACCTTTCACATGAACCTTGTTTTAACAACCATTGCACTTGTTCGGACTGATCTGCAAGTGCTATACATGTTATCTTACCTTGTATGTTGTGATTTCCGCATCTGAGTGGACTGCTCCACTGGAAGTTATGTATGTCCTTTTGTGTTGTGTGTTCTTAGATGAGTTGGGATTGATCCCTTTCAACCTGGAACTCACCTTCACCTTCTTCCCCTCATAGTGAAAGAACCATTAACACAAGTACTCTTACACTCACCAGGCATGTGAACCTCATTTCTTAAAGATAAAGTGAACCACTCTCCTGTGCTAACAAGCAAGATTTGAGGAAAATCCTTAAGGCAATCGCAACAAGGCCATCATACCGGATGGGACGCCCACACTAAACGCTGTGAGGTATAGTTGGGACTTCATACCAGGCTGATCCCCTCAATGTTGGTAGGTATAGCACTATCAACATTTCTGGTGCTAGAAGGAGGGAAACCAATTGTACATGGCTGAAATGCCCCTTACACTCACTCATCAACCATCTGGTCAAGGCAATAACTCGCACCCCCTCTCTCATGACTCTGTAGTTGGTTACTTGTCACCTCCCAGAATTGAACACAAGATTTAATATCAACACCTTCACTTTATCTATCCCATCACTCCCCAGTTCGCGAAAGTAGTCAGACTCATCCTAGGCATACAACATCTTCCACACACTTCTAAGAAGCCAAAATCCACTCCCACAGGAGTTGTTATATCATCAGTGGAAGAAGCAGTACTTGCCACTCTTGAAGGTTTGGAAGAAGCTATTGAACATGGAGAGGAAACTCCAATATTCCTTGAAGGCGACAAGACACTATTGTGATCTTGGGATCAAACTCTAGTATAGGAGGTAGAGGGGAAGGCAGCGGAGGAGGTGGAGGTGGAGATGAACCAACAAACTTTGAATTGGAACCATCAGACTCTGAAAGAGAGGAAGAGGATGAAAAAGAAGAACATATGGATGACCAAAATCTTGAATGGATGACCTAGGGACCATTGGCTCCCCCGGTTGTTCTACACAAGATGCGGAAGCGAACATAGAGAATAGACATCTAGTTCAACCCTAACAGCACGGTGAAGGCAAAAGATCATTTGGAAAACTTCTACCTACAACTACAGACCCTTGAGTTTCAAAATGACGACGTAGCTTGTAGATTGTTCCCATGTAACTTGGATGGTCACGCAGTTGTGTGGTATCACAGCCTTCCACCAAACTCCATACAGAGCTAGAGTGCATTCAATTGCATGTTCCTTGAAAATTTTGATGATGACAAGACCATAGTTATGTTACTGAAAGAATTGGGTAGCCTGAAGATGGAGGGGAAGGAAAAGGTAAAACATTTCAACCATAGGTTTACATGCATATTGAAAAAAATTGCAATAGACACCAAACCTCATAACTCCATCGTTGTTGATCACCACACGTCTCTGCACTACCAACCAACATTGCACAGTTTGTCAAGTGAGCTCTGAAACCAACACTCTTGGAAAACTGCAAAGAGGCTAGTGTTGTCAAAAAAGACCTACACACGATTGAACTCATCAAGGATGATGAACCAGCAAAGGAATCCCAAGATGTAAGTAGGAAGTCCCAAGAAATGGCAAGCAAGGGTAGAGACAATGAAGAAAATTATATTGAAACCCTCACTCACATTGGCAAGAACTTAACAACTCAAGTGTCTGAGCTTAAACAACGCAAAACGGACACATTTGCAAGGAGATATACACCTAGATAGATATAGGGAAGCAACTCATCAAACAACAACTAGTCTGCTCAAGAAAATGTGCAAAGATCTATGTTCAATGTCGATCAATGCATAGATCCCATGTTTTTTTCGTTCCATGAAGAACATCACCCCAAGAACTTCTGTTCAGACTGGAAGTGAGTCACAAACACGATATACAGTCATACACCTGATGCAGAGAGAGGTATGCAGAAGTAGTCAAATGACAGAGATGATGATGAAGGTATTGCACCTGTTGAAGCATCAAGTTCTCGGCATGTGGCGAATGCATATCAGTGCTCATAAGTAGTGCCGAAGACAAACACCAAGAAGCATCCCCCAAGACGAAATGACCGCTACAATCCTAGGAGTAAAGGGGCTCCCCCTACACTTGGGGAAATGCAAGAGAAGATCAGACTGCTGATAAGGAAGGTTGACCTACCAACCCCCCCAAAGCAGAAAACACAAAACAAGTCTGGGAACACAACAACGGGTAAGAGTATTTCCATGAGCAAAAAACTTCAAAACACTCCGCCAGACAACACAAACATCTATTCTACCCTAGACACCTCAGTAATTCTACCACCTATGGACTACAACATTATTGATGACAAGAAGAAAACTTGAGTAAACATTAGTTTATTCAAGTTGGATACAATCTAGATTCAATGAGATATCGTGCAATGCACATTGGGACAAAGAGAAACAGACAGCGCAACCTCTACCAGCGAGGGAGCAAACACACCTCCTAGATCACTTTCCACTGTGCTCAATACACTATGGATGGAAGAAGGACACTTAGGTTGCCCCCCATTCCTGCTATCTTTTCAAATTTTCAACTGCAATGTTCACAACTGTCTGGTTTATTCTGGCATGGAAGCCAACATCTTGCCACTCTCCATTACAGAAAATATGAATGAACGATGGAGTGAAACATCTACGAGAATCATCCATCATCCAACATGATCAAACATCAGTACCAATTATTGGTGAACTAGGAGACGTGATCATCCAACTATCAGATGATGGTCGAGTCCACCAATGCATCAACATAGTGGTTGTAGACATCCCAGAAGCATACAGTCTACTACTCAATAGATATTGGTCCAACAATCTAGATGGATATTTTTCTATAGAATGGTCTCACATGTGGCTTTCGTACATGGGAAAATGCAAACAAATACGGGTGTTATCCGAGAGGTATATGAAACACAATGTCACTCCCCTTAATGGCGAGAACGAACTGTTGGCGTTCACAGAACTCATGTTTGGCAACTACCTCCTAGAAAATACATTGGAGTGTTATCCTACATGGCTAGCTTTAATCTCATGAGACATGCACTTGGGATTCCTTCCTTTCCTATCTATTGTTAATGAAACTTTTCCAATTTATTTTTTCGATAATAGCAGTAGTAGGAGCAACAATAGCAACAATAGTACTAGCATGCCAAACAGTCCATTATAAATGAGTTGTGGGCCATGAGTCCTAACGAATTAGAAACACATGATGGCTCAAGGACCAAGTGTACCTCAATTGTCCAAAATAACATACAATGCATGATTTCAAGTTGTGTGAAGTTCAAAGGAACAAACAATGATGCTGAGTATGAAGCACTCATACTGAACACATGAAGGACCAACAGTACAAATGAACGAAGCAACCTGGGAACCCACCACGATCTGTAGATGGCCAATCTTGGTACAAGCTACACACTACAGTAGGAACAAATTGTTGATCACTTGATTGAACAATGTCGATATGGGTCTACATGAGTAGATGATGACTTGATTACACACTACATGCAAGAATACACACTACATGCAAGAAATCCAACATCAAATTCCAGGTAAAGGAGGAGACAAGCCATTGCAGTAGAGAACATGTAACACATACATGTTGTTTGCAGTCCTTTCACTGAAAATATTAACTAACATTTTAAGTGCTTCGATCACTTACAAATTTCATCATCATACTTGGTTTTCTAAGTTAAATCCTGCATGTAAGAAATCTAGGAAAATCTGCTCATGCATCGATTTCAAAAACTTGAACCCTTCCCAAAATAATAATAACTACACTGTGTCATCATCCAAGCCCATGTTGCACATAATACCAAAAACAATGATTTTGTCTTTATTTGAAGGCCTTCTAGAAAACCACCAGGTTCCAATAGCAGAGCCCTATGCACTTGCACTAGTCTATGAGAATCTTGGGCCCCGCATGTATCGGTTTCAATCACTGGGTAGGAGGATTGACAAACCTCCTGCCAATGGCCAATATCTCAAACATTATTTTCAATAGGTTAGGTCACGCATATGCCATGTACACAATCTACTTACTGCTTGGTGTTTCATTTGGTTGTTTTGCTTATTATCTTTGCTTTCACTTTGTTTGATTCTGCTTACTATTTTTTTTCACTTTCATTTTATTTATTTGATATATTACTATTTTTTCTTCCAGAAATAAGTGATTCCAATTACTATGTTCTCGATTTTGAATAGAGTATGTGGCTGAAATTTGAAGAGAATTCTAACACTGCAGCTTTTGGCCAATCTTGTGTTTGTTTTCTTTGTTCTTGGTTACAACCTTCGGCCGATGAAGTCCCGATGGAAAATACGAACTGTTTGTAAGGGAAGCTTTGGTCCAACCCTAAACTTGTGTCCACATTATGAATACCCATGCCTATTCTCAGCCTTCTACTCTGTGTTTAAGCTAATCCAACTAGTAGAAATGAAGGGGAAAATCTAAACGAGAAAACCTATGTTATAGGTCTTACATGCTTCTATGAAGGAACAACCTCTTCTACTCTCAATAAGTTGAGATCCCTCTTCCGCCCCAAAAGTAAATAAGTACCTATGCATAGTCCTCTTGAAAAATACAAAAGAGAAAGAAGAGAATGGATTCTTGCACAGAGAGGTGAAGCATGCAACTCCACCAAGGTACTGACCAGGCTCATTGACAATGGAGCAATGTGTGTGTTCCTGCGTGACTTCATCGGGGTATTGTCTAGGCCTGCTGGAAGTGGTGCAACACTAGAGATGAAAGCTTATACTCTGAAAAATCTTCAACTCACGAGCTAAACTACCCTCCCTAGATTCAAAACATTGAGATCTAAGCTGAACTTTGATTGTGTTCGACTGAGTTGGAAAAAGGTGAACCATGTATGTCCATCAGGTAACTGGGAAAACTAAAGTAAAACACACAACGATTTAATATTCCCCGAAAGAGCAAGGCCCTATGCTAGCAATGAATCGAAACAGACATGCTGGAGTTCTACCAGTGTGTCACCAAGTGTTCTAGCAGCTACAGCCACCCTCCAAAATTCTCGTCTGCACTAATTTCAAAGCCTCCCTTGAAGAGTTCAATTGATGAATACACACACTCAGGTTCACTCTGTGAGCTCGAGTGAGTCGTTACATCTCCCTTACTTATTAACTACATTCAAGTCTCTGCATGCTGATGTCTAAGTCATGCTTGTGACCATGTTCTAGTTATGCTTAAACTATTTGCTTCGTATGTGCTTGGTGTATTCACTATGAAAGCATCTCTCACACTCACACATAGAGTCACATTCACTGTCGCGGAAGAGTCACCTCGTTCAGTGAATTTTCAATCATGAGTGTCGCTTGTCACTCACATCATTGGTCAGTCATGTTGAACATGTGTGTTTGGATGGTTTGGTCGTTTCTTCATCATGACAGGAAAGTGTGTGTTCATATGAACACCTATGCACCTTTCAACTATTCACACACTTAGTCATTTTTGCTAAATTTATGATGAACAAACTCTTCACTGACATCTGGACCATCACCCTACTTTTGACTCGCTCGACTATCAACCAGAACAACGCAGAAGCACCAAGCTGGTCTTTTCAAGTTGTGTTGCCTGCAAGGAATCCAATCAACTCTTGTGCTAGTCACCAGGACAGTCAAACCTAGAAGTCACCCGAGGATTGACTCCCCTCAAAAATTGCACAGAGGCCATTGACTTCATGTGCTCAACTGACTGAGGAAATCACACACAGGCGGATAGACACCAAGTGCTCGTCCCTATCTCCCTTAGAAAATTATGTAGTTTCTGTTGACACGTAATCATAGGGATTGGGTGAATAGCTGTAATTAGTGTAAATACATAATAAAGGAAATGAAGAGTCATCAAGAGATGAACTGAACAGTCACTCCCCATTGTATATAATAATGAACAACCTAAATGAATAATAAGATTACATTTGAGTAGTTACCTCCTGGTCTGACATGGTATCAGAGCCAGTGCCATTTTTGGCTTCACTCTCTACTTTGTAACTCCTTTCTACCTATGTTCTATCTATTTTGTAGAACCAGCCACAAGTTTGCCTCTATTAAGAATTCGATAACCATTCTACAAGTTCTCCCCTCTCACAACTACTACCGCTCTTTGGCAACTACTGCAAATGTTCGGCTGGTTATCGAGTATTTCTTTCTCTGTTCATACATTTTATTTATAAATCACATCCAATTAGTGTTAAGAACTAAATAATGAGTTTAGGTGTAAATATTGAGTTTAAGCGTTAATACTAAGTTTAAGCAAAACCTTTTCTTAAGCATCTTTATATGAATTAAGCACGTGGGTGGTATTGATAAGTGTAAGCGGCATCTCATGCGCCTGAAAGGCTGTAAGAGGAATTCCAAAAATTCACACGATTAACCTCAGCAAGCAACACATAGCACGAGAAAACCACTTCTCTGATGCACTCTCTACTTTCTATGCATCGTGCAAGATTTCACGTGAGATTGAGTGATAGTCATTGGATCAAGTGGGATTGATCGACTGTGGATATTGATCAAGCAAGTTTGCGAGTGGGTGATGTGATAGTCATTCAATTAGCTGGGTCAAATCTGACGGTGATTAGGTCGAAAGATACATGTGAGTAAATTTAAATTTAGGACGCGATAAGGTTTTATACAATGAGATTAAAACCTTGTTGAGTTCCATCCATCGGGACCGTTCGTTGGTTGATTGATCGAATGCATATTGCTTCTGAAAGTGCATGTAGGTTAAGGTTATGAATTGGATTTTAATTCCTTTTGGTTCCGCTGGATGCGATATCCGTTGGATCTAGAGAAGTGAGATCAAAATTGTGGATTGCAGTGCTTGACAAAAGGAGAAGTCAATGAAGGGACTGACAATGATTGGTTAGATAAGAAAGACCCTCAAGGGAAAATCCACCTACATAATGGTATTTAAGCGCAACTGATTGGTTACAAATTTAACCAACAGTCAAATTACACAATACACATTTTTGAAATGCATTCATTGATATCTATTATGGGAGTGGTTCTCACCGAGAAGGAGAACTATCCTGAAAGGTCACGAAAAATCAAACACACTCTCATTTATAATGAGTTGTGGAGAGAAGTGTGTGTTGGATATGGAGACAAAGAACCGGAACAACCCAACTCATACAAAGAATTCACCATTTGGGAAAACAAGAATTGTAAGGCTTATGCATCGATTGCAACATCAGTGAATGAAGAGGTGATTTTCCATCATTCACCATTTTCAAATTCTTTCGAAGCCTTACAAAAACTGAAGGAACTCTATGACTCACACTCTACACTTGAATTTGTTCAACTCATGATTAAATTGTTCACCCTTGAATTACAAAATGATGATCCTCTTGCTCTTGCATCAGAAGTAAAATCTATTATGGATGATATCAAAGTCACTTATGTTGAACTATACATTCCTCTGATAGCTTTCCTCAGGGCACTTTATCGCTCTTACTCAAATTATCTTGAGTCATTGCAAGAAAATGGAAACCTCAAAGATATTACCTTTGACTCCCTTGTGAAGAAAATTGTTGAAAGAGAGAAAGCTTTTGGGAAGAAGACAACCCCTCAGTCTTCTTAAGAGGTTGTGTGCCTTACACAGAAAGAAAATAATCTTGCTCAAGATTCTTTGAGAGGAATAGGTGGTCAAAGAGGAAGAGGAAGATATTTTAGAGGCAGGGGGGTAGACACTCTCAAGGAGAAAATTTAGATTTGCACTGCATACACTACAAAAGAGATGGATCACATGATGCATCCACATGAAAGTTGCCTTGGGATGGAATTAAGCATGAAAGAAACCAACCCGGAGGTAAAGAAAATGAAAAATATAAATGTAAAGCACTTGAATCCACTCGTTATGTTGTGGTACACTGTAATATTGGAGTAAATGAAGACCTATTTAATGCTTCACTTGCTTCTTAGAAAAATGATTGGTTGCTTGATTCAAGAGAAACTTGCCACATGACTTTTAAAAGAGATTCTTTTGAGGAATTTACTAACAATATTGATGGAGTAGTACACTTTTTAGACAAATCAAAACTCAAGCCATCGGGGCTTGGAACAATCAAGCTTAAATTACCTGGTCATCCAGACATTCTTCTGCATCATGTTTTATATCTCCCATAGTTGAGGAGAAACTTGTTGTCATTGGTTCACATCCGCTAGGAAGGACACTCCATTCATATTTTTGATGGCAAGCTTGAGGTGAGAAAAGCATCAGACAACTCACTTGTCATGATGGGGAT
The DNA here is from genome assembly GCA_000404065.3 of Pinus taeda. Classification (NCBI taxonomy): domain Eukaryota; kingdom Viridiplantae; phylum Streptophyta; class Pinopsida; order Pinales; family Pinaceae; genus Pinus; species Pinus taeda. The sequence continues at coordinate 160,885 of APFE031323484.1, read as the reverse complement.
AGAAGAAGAAAGGCTTCTCAAGCTGCATGGTACCTCTATTCGTGCACAAAATTTCTCATACAATTCTCATTATGAAGAATGTACATTTCCATCAAGTTTATTATGGCATGCTAGATTTGGACACTTTAACTATGACATGCTCCACTTGTTGAAGAAAATGGTGTTACTCGTTTACCTACAATTCCTAGGAATATTAAGGAATGTGATGCTTGCATTCTAGGAAAGCATAGCAAACAATATTTTCATGATTCACATTCTAGAGCACATAGAAAACTTGAACTCATTCATTCAAATTTATGTGGTCTAATGCCTATTCCTTCTACAAATGGAAATAAATATATGATCACATTTATTGATGACTACACCATAATGTGTTGGGTTTATTTATTGAAGAACAAATCTAATGTTTTTCAAACATTCAAGAACTTTCATACATGGATTGAAAATGATGCACAATCTCATATTGGCTCTATTTGCACTAATAATGGAAAAGAATACACTTCAAATTAATTTGAAAACTATCTTCGCCAACATGGGATCAAACATCAAATGACTGTGCATTATAATCCCCAACAGAACGGAGTAGCTAAAAGAATTAATATGGCAATATTCAATATGGTGCACTCCATGATGTTTTTCAAAAATGTAAAAATGATGTCTTGGGTTGATGTAGTTCTATGTGATGTATATGTAAAGAATAGATGTCTGTCTAATGCTATTAAGAACAAGACTACTTATGAAATGTGGTATGGGCATATTCCTTTGGTAAAACATCTCAGGGTCTTTGGTTCCACATGTTATGCATTGATACCAAAGGTACATAGAAACAAACTTGGTGCAAGAAGTCATAAGTGTATCTTCCTGAGGTATTCAAACACCTCCAAAGCGTACCATCTCTATGATGAAGTCATTAAAAATTTTGTTGTATCTAGAGATGTAATGTTTCTTGAATCATCTAAAACAAACAATGTTGTTCGGAGGCAACTTGATTCCTTGGATAGATTCACAAATGCAAAAACATTTCAAGAATTTGATAATCAGATTCTACATCTTGAAGGGGGGATTCCTATACTAGATCAACATGTGGAATATTCTTTTGAAGCACACTCTGCCCCACATGAAACTCCAACAATAGATGATACTTTGAGTGATTTGATTGACAGAATTGGGAGACTCAATCTTGATTCAGTACCAACTCAATCAACAGAGCAACCTGGACCATCTCAGAAAGGTCTCCCAAAGTGCCCGACAAATACACTTGAAAGTGTTCATCCTTATGAGGTTGGAAAGACAGGAACAAGAAATTCAACCCAAAAAAATGGAGGCGATGTAGATGACTCTGATTCACTTGTTGATATGGATGTTTCTTATGATTGTGCATGGAATTTTTCTACATATTTTCAACCAACTTCCTTCAAAGAAGCTACTTCTCATGATGAATGGAAAGAAGAAATGCAAAAGGAGTATGATGCCTTGATAAACAATGGCATTTGGAAGCTGGTTGATCCTCCATTGGAAACCAAACCAATTGGCTGCAAGTGGGTCTACAAAAACATATATAAATTTGATGGCTCTCTTGACAAGCACAAAGCCAGGCATGTGGCAAAAGGTTTTGCATAGAAGGAAGGGGTCGATTATGAGGAGACTTTTTCTCCACAGCAAAATGCACTACCATCCGAACACTCTTTTCCCTAGCAGCTCAAAACGGTTAGAAAGTCCATCAAATGGATGTAAAAACTACTTTCTTGAATGGAGATCTAAAAGACAATGTTTTTATGTCCCAACTAGAAGGATTTTTTGTAAAAGGACATGAATATAACGTATGTAAACTTTTGAAATCCTTGTATGGCCTCAAACAAGAACCATGAGCCTGGTATGAAAAACTAATTGAGCATCTTCTGAAACTCAATTTCAAACATTAGGATCTTGATGATGCAACTTTGTTTGTCAAGAAATTTTGCAAAACAGTGGTATACCTTGTGGTATATCTAGATGATATTTTGATGTCACGAAACAATGAGAGCTATATTGCATCTATAAAGAAGGAATTGAGGAAAGGTTTTGAAATGACTGATTTAGACTATGTTCATTACTATCTCGGTATTGAAGTAACTCAACACTCGAAGACCATATTCCTTTCTCAAAAGAATTACATTGGAGATTTGTTGAATAGGTTTGGCATGACTGAATGAAATCCTCTTACTGCTCCAATGGAACCAAACATAAAGCTCACATCCATTGAAGGAAAAGAATTTGACGATGTAACAAAGTACAAACATCTTCTAGGAAGTCTCAACTACCTAACTACTACCAGACCAAACATTTTGTTTGCTGTTGGAATCCTCTCCAGGTTTATGCAAAAGCCTTGTGAAGGACATTGGTCTACTACAAAAGAGTTCTAAAGTACTTGAACGGAACTCACGACTTTGGAATCAAGTACACACACATGGGCGAATTCATCTTAATTGGATACTTTTACTCAGACTTTGATGGAGACAAAGAAACTAGGGTATCTACTTCAGGTTATGCTATGAGGCTTGGATTAGGAGCTGCCTCCTAGATATCACACAAATAATCAATTCCAACGGATTCCACAACAGAGGCAGAATATGTGGCAGCAGCTGAGGCAACAAAGTAAATTATGCGGCTCAGGAAAATTCTGGAAGATTTGTAGGTAAAACAAGTATAATTGACTCCACTCATGGTTGACAGGCAATAAAGTTGGCCAAGAATCCAAAGTTCCATGATCTAACGAAGCACATCAATACAAAATATCATCTGATTTGACATCATGTTGAGGCCAAAACAATCCATCTTCGGAAATGTTCCAGTAATGGGCAAATTGTAGACATCTTCACCAAAACACTTGGAAGAGAGAAGCTTGAAAAAATTAGAATGGTGGTTGGACTCACCAACATCCCTTCAGATTAAGGGGGGAATGTTGACACCTAATCATAGGGATTGGGTGAATAACTGTAATTAGTGTAAATACATAATAAAGGAAATGAAGGTTCATCAGGAAATGAACTCAATAGTCACTCCCCACTGTATATACTAATGAACAACCTGAATGAATAAGATGATTACAATTGAGGAGTTACCTTCTAGTCTAACAATTTTAATAGTTAGTCATCCGGACAATCGACCAACTATTCATCTCAAAAATTGCGTAGTGTTCATGAGAAAGACTTCCACTGATCATCAGTCAGCTCAGCCCAGAAATTGGGCGAAGATGATCAGCAAGCCAACCTCTCAGCCTCAGTGTAGTTTTCCTTGCCAGCAACCCCTAGCAGCAGACTACCAGTTCCCTCTGGGAATTGCCAAGTTTCTGCTCCCAATCTCTGGAGCAACCACCTTGTAGTTCCCTTTGGGAATTGTGTAGTTCTAGCTGCCAATGACTCCAGTAGCCAACTGGTAGTTCCCTCTAGGAATTGTACAGTTATAGCTGCCAATGACCTGGGCAATTCCCCAGAAAAACTATGCAATCCCTGCCTAGTGACCTTTCATGCAGCCCGACCCGTTACTCTAGAAAATTGCACAAATCTAGTTGTCCAATCCCACTGCCTGTTTGTTCTGAAAAATGCATAGAGAATCCCTGCCTTGCCTTGCAGCAGCCAAGATTGTTCCTCCCAAAATTTCCTCAATTTTGCCTCCCAACCGATTTAGACCTTACAGATAGCCATTATTGACTTAGAACACTTGTCTCCATATCTCACTGACTCTTACACAATTTTCATCAATAGTTGCCTAGGTCCATCATCCCACATCATAGCCTTGCTACCTCTCCTGGTCACCTGCACCCGAATGATCATGTGTCATGGTAGACTAGGAGGTTTTGGATTTGATGTCATCTCATCATGACTGAATGTAGGTATAGGTACACCAATGAACATGGCAAGAGGACGAATGGTATGAAGGAAGAGAGTACATGCAGAATGACAGGTTCACCAACAGACGAATGAATGAAGCATGCGAAGTGGACAAACACGACGAACAAGCACCTTCGCAAACAGATGAGCGTGCCAAGCCTTCCAACATGCAAGCAATTAACAACATGTTAAATCTTCATCAAGCAAACCAAGGACCATCAAAGACTCTACGCAGTTCGCCATGCGGAGGTGAAGCTATGATACACCATGAAGACATCCATCACCCAACAACACTATAGCTCGACATGCACTCCAACAGCAACACAAATGTACCAGCATTTTTATGTCAATTCATGTTGGGTCACATCATGAGTCATGTCACCCACATCCTCACTATGGGCTTGTTGTCAATCAATGTGATGTAATGTGGAAGTCCAAGAGACCCACTTGTTGAACAAAGAGTCATGTAAGTCGAAGAGTCATGGAAGTAAAATGGTTGTGAGGGTAGTCGAACTACCACAAGGGTCAACTTCACCCCTGGCTATAAATACCCCCTCATTCGTACATGTAAAGTAATTTTCACCTCAGCTACTCCTACATAACCAAGAGAGTGTGTAATATTTTCTTTGAGGAGTAAGTAGTGGCTCCAACGCCCCATTGATGGGGTTAGTGATGTATGGTGTAACAATGTGTCTTGGAACTTTTGCTTAATTTAGAAGCATGTTAACAGGCCAACAAGTTTTCACACATTTATTGTATTTGTTGTAAGACTAATCTTTAACACTTGTAATGCATGTTGCTTTAACCTATGTTCTACATCTGAACTAATTGATTTTTTGTAATGCATAATCTATTAATGGAAGTGTGTTGTATATGTTGTTAATGCTATCCCATCCGTGTTGACTGCTCTGTCGGACATCAGATAGACCCTTCACATGAACCTTGTTGTAATAGCCATCACACTTGTTCAGACTGATCCATGAGTGTTGTAAGTGTTATCTTCCCTTTTATGTTGTGATTGTCGCATCCGAGTGGACTCCACTGCCAGAAGCTATGTATGTCCTTTTGTGTTGTGTGTTCCTAGCCGAGTTGGGACTGATCCCTTTCAACCTGAAACTCGCCTTCACCTTCTTCCCCTCATAGTGAAAGAACCATTGACACAAGTACACTTACATTTACCAGGCATGTGAACCTCACTTCTTGAAGATGAAGCGAACCACTCTCCTGTGCTGACAAGCAAGAGTTGAGGAAAATCATTAAGACAATGGCAACCAAGACATCATACCGGATGGGACTCCCACACTAAACTGTGTGAGGTCTAGTTGGGACTTCATACGTGGGTGATCCCTTGAATGTTGGTGGGTCTAGTACCGTTAGCAGGAAGGAAAGGGAAATAGAAAATATAAAAAATCGATTGATCTCTCAAGGAAAAATAATTGTATCTTAGTATTGGTCTCACTCCCAATAACAAATACAATCGGAAAAATGGGAACATTTCTTTCTCTAACCAATATCATAAACATGACATAAAAGTTAAAATACCCAAGGAAATGGAAAAGAGAAAAATAAAGACCCAATAAGGGCCATATATTTTAATATGGGGTCATGGTACTTCAAGAACTTTTAATTTCAAGAAAGCCTATAAAATCATTTTGGGCATGACGTGATAGAATGCTCAAAAAAAATAGAATACGATTTGGATTGATAAGCCATGGCCCATGGTAACTATTTCTCTGTTTTCTTAACTTAACAAAAAATTGACTTGGGATAAACTTAAGAAATATGCTTTGAGGGGTCCTCTATATGCCACCTTTGTTGTGCAAACTCTTAAACTACTGAGCACCTATTAGATAACTATGAGTTTTCTTCTAAGCTATGGGATCACATGGTTACTGTCTTCAGACAATTACATTGAAACATAAGAAACACGTTATCAACCATAGAGGAATGGATATCTACCCCTTTCTCCAATCCAATCCTAAATAGAGGTTGACAGTTCTTTGCTGGATTTATCTAATGGGAAACTTGGAAAGAAATGGATCAAATAATATTTAAATAAAATAGCTCCTATGGATTTCATTTTGTATTTTATCTTGAATAATATTACAGAAACTATTTTTCTAATCCTATTGACCTCCCATGATTAGGATTACAATCATTAGGAGAAGAACATTCTTTCTCCGTCAAATCTCCATCAATCAATCACTTGTCTTCATGCTCCTTTTGTCTTTATCAATCTCTTGAAGTCCCTACTATTTGTCTCCTCACCTTACTACTTTTCTAGAACTAAAGTTTGATGGGGCCTCAAAAGGTAATCTAGGACCGACAAGTTTTAGGGGTGTTTTCATAACAAGTCTAGGTCACATAATTTATATTTACACAAGATATCTTAGAGTATTCAAAATAAATGTTGTTATATTAAATGCTTCGAAGCATGGATTACTCATCTCCAAAATAAGCAATTTCCATAAATTGGTAATACAAAGGAACTTTAAAAAAATTAATACAGATGATTAGGAAACTTCAATATGGATCTTCTATAGTCTCAAGTAATTAGATACTTGATAGTAGCTGAGTAAGGATGTATTCATTTTAGTGATTCACGATACCGTGGACGAAAATAATTTATTAAAACTCTTGTACGTGAAAATAATTTATCATTTTATTACAAATGCCGTCTATAAAACGAATTTATTTAAAAATAATTTTAATAAATAATAATATATTTTATATTATTATATTAAAAGATTAATATTTTTTAAAGGTTAACTATTATATAAATATTAAAAATTTTTCCTTTTCGTAAGTGTTCAATACATTAACAATGTTTATTTTATTTTATAGAGGTTTCTAGAAAAAGTGTTCATGAAATTTAAAATAAAATATTATAATAAATATTGAATAATTGTTAGATTATGATGATGATGGTGGTGGTTAATGTCTACTAAGATTAAATTGGTCTATCGACCTATAATTTTCTTAGTTTTTAATTATCTGGCTTTTCGTCTTTCTTGGCGACATTAGTGCTGTAGCTTTCTTTTTTTTCTCTACTGTCTTCCAACTTCCTTTATCTTGAATCTCCTTCATCTCTTCTAGTTCTTGGGACATTGGTGTCTTACCTTCGTGATCTATTGTGTTCGTCCTTTTGAAGATAGTGGGAGAAGAAGTTTCGT